>JAAAKG020139023.1:0-12475 GCA_010014905.2 Druon quercuslanigerum
TTTTTCAGATAGTTGGAAAAAATCTTTCTGATTGTATAATTTATTAGCAAGGTACAGAAATATACGCTGAAGTAAAGAAATTTTCTTCTTTATTTGAAATCAAATACAAATTCAGTGACTTGTATATGAAGAACATATAACACGGAACGCAAAGCGCGCTCAAACTTTTGGGTTTCTATTATACGATGAACAGGAACGAGCGTGGAGCGCGGGTTTACATGATTTTTAAACTAAATATCGAGCGCGATTGTCTTGATGACATGTGAATGTGTCCCTTAAGGTTGATAGAACCTTAAGTAAATTAGTTTTTCTTTTTATGTAAAACGTGTAATAGCGAGCACACGAAGTCCGGAAACCTAGAGAAATTGTCGCGAACTGGGCGAGATTCAAGAGGTGCGCGCCGCAGGCGCGTTCTAAGCTGCGCGTGAAGCGCGCGATTAGCATGTGCCCGCGCGGCGGGCAGATTTTTTTTTCATAATATTAATTGAAACCAGTTCTTTTTGAAGTAATTTCATACGAAACAAGAAGTATGAAAGACTTAATCTTGATGGATTCTCGAGATTATAAATTCATAGTTCCCAAATGTGTTATAATTTACTTTTAAGTTTTAAAATTGCATCTACTGTATGTGCAGGACGAGAAATATTGAAAGGAATAAATCAATTCTATTCTGCTCTAATACTCTTTTCAATTACTGAAAAAATACGTCTTATTAAACAGCATGTACATAAACGTAATTCTTAGGTAATCATTACTGTGTACGTCGAATAAAAGTGTACTATGTATAACAGGGGTCTCGAAACGTAGATCCTTTATCTACAAACGATCCCAGGTGAATAGATTGGACCTAATCAGTTTTCTAATATCTGTTATTTCTACTATCCATTGTACGATCTATTCAGTTTTTCTTTTATACTCTTCGAAACTCTTCGCTTATCAAACGCACTGCTCAGTAATCCCGTGTCATACCGGATGAATAAGTGCTTTAGATAAGGAAATGCATGCAAGGAAGTAAGAACATACATCCTCTGATTACTTTTTTTGACATTGAAATATTTAATGTAATGCTAAACGTCATTAAACATTTTATGAAGTAGCAATCGGTAACGTGCGTTATTTTGCATTACCGTTGCCAGAAAATTGTAAAGCATTACCATTACTACAAAAAATAACTTTTCTGGTAACGCCTTACAAGCGACGCGTTACAAATTAAACACTGGTTATAATTTACTTTTAAGGTTTATAACTACATCTAATTTATGTGCAGGACGAGGAATATTGAAATTGTAAAAACTCGAAAAGGAATAAATCAATTCTATTCTGCTCTATTATTTTTTTTAATTATTAAAAAAAAATGCGCCTTAATTAACAGCATTTACAAAAACGTAATTCTCAGTTAATCATTACTGTGTACGTAGAATAAAATTGTACTATGTATAACAGGGGTCTCGAAACGTAGATCCTGTATCTACAAGTGGTCCCAGATGAATAGGTTGGACCTAATCAGTTTTCTAATATCTGTTATTTCTACTATCCATTGTACTATCTATTCAGTTTTTCTTTTTCACTCTTCGAAACTTTACTCTGAAATGGAGAATTATGGAATGAAATCGTAAATGTTTAGTTTTCGTTATTTTAATGTTGGAAAATGAAATATTCAATGCAATTTAAATTTTTATACTCACAATTTAAATTCCCTAGAAATCGGTTTGTTTATGAATAATTCGAAATATAATTTTCAAATTAAGACTGAAGCTTATCTAAAGGATATCTTAATTGTATAATTATTATAATGACATAAAAATATATATTTCCACAATTAAGGAAAAATATTAAAAAGTAGCAAGAAATGCACACGTACCTGGGTTTCTATTACCTAATATTAAAAACATAATCAATTTGAAAATCCATAATAACAAATTTGTAAGTATTAATAGTTACAAAATTGTGGAGTGGACACAGGCTAATTATTTTTATTATTATTATTATTTTAGTAATTCCTAAGTCAAATTAATGTTCAAAAAATTTATTTGTGAACTATCATCGGCAATCACTTACTTTAAATAATTTGAATAAAATACTTTTTATTTCAAATCCTGTTATAATACCAGAAAAAAGTGTCCTCTAAGTTCAGCTTGAGGAACCGTGCCCTTCTAAATAAGATTTTTTTTAGGTGTCATAGACTTTTCTCTCAGTTTCCCGTTGAACAAAAATCGTAAATCTTGAAGAAGGCCGCGCGATCCTGGGGCGCAATTACAGAGTAATTGCTCATTCGTTGAATTATTATTTTTCGCTCCTAAAAAGTTTATAATCGTTTCAATTAAAAAATATTAACATGCTTCTACGATTTTTAATAGTCGTTGAATCCTTTTCAAACTTTCATCGACACATACAATAACATTTTTCAGCCCTTCGAAACTAGACTTTTGAAACATTATTTCGGGAGAATATACCTTTTTCTTTTTGGCATCAATTTTGCCCTGCTGTGTGTCATTGTTCGCCTCGTCGTTGTATTCCCTGCCGTCCCACAGAAGTAACGCCTTATTACCGTGAGCAGTTGTAAACACCAGCGTGTATTTCCCTAATTCAATGGTTTGTATGACAAAGGCAAATTTCTGAAATAGAAGTATGATTCTATTATATCCAAGTGTTGTTGAAGTTTTGCCCAAGTTGCTGAGTTGAAGGTAATTCCGTTACATAAACCTCGGAAAATAAATGATTAGGTCATTAAACAGTTGGTAGAATCATTTGTTTTGTAGTTCTCTTAGTCAAATTTGTAGACACAAAGACCAATCACTTTAGAGCAGCTTTAGTGAGTACTTGTTTTAGGGGGATGATTTTGGCTTAATCCTTTTTACTTTTGGTGTTTCTAGGACAGTTTCATTAGTCTGTGTGTCAGACGAAACTTCGATAGTTTGGGTTGCCATGAACTGAAAACCCAAAGACTTTCGCGGGTTCCAACTCTATGGAATCGATAATAACTTGCGACATAGTGGCTCGTTCAGATATAAAAACTCAACTGATTCAAAGAGGTTCCTCGCATCGTTTTATATATGTGAAATGTTTGAGGAGTGGGTGTAGCCTTCTTTATTGAGGGAAGAGAAGCACGTGTGATGAAAGTGGGACTAAACGTTAGGGGACACATGTTAAGAAAGAATATAACGAGGTTTTTCTTAGAAACTATACAAAACAATTCGTACATTCCAAGAAAATGACACAAAAGGACACATGTGTGCTATAAATTTCACATAAAAATCGTATCTTTCAGAGATTTCACATAATAGTCCGTTTTTTCAGAAATTTCAATAATTAATATGTGACTCGCACCTACATCCATAAATTACACACAAGGTTTCGTAATTATCCAGTAATTCAAATTTTCCAGCAATTTCACAAAATAGTATGTGTTTAACACCTGCATACCATATGAATCTGCGTTTTCCCAAAATTAAATTTAAAATTTAAAATTACGATTTATTATAACAACAAAATGTATGGCTTCTTTAATCCGAAAAATTAAGCGGCCATATTGGAATCGCCATCTTAGATTCGGCATCTTGGAATTTTAGAACACTCACAAAAAATTCGTAAGCAACGACCCCGAGTACCCTTTATTGGATGCCCAACTCGTACTTTTATGACATAAAATGATTTTTATACTTTTCAGCTTCCATATTCGATTGATCATCTTGGTATTTTTTAAACTTATAGAAAATTCATAATCAGCAACCCCAAAAACTATTTATATTACATACCTAACTTGTTCTTTTATGACATAAAATAATTTTAATACTTCTCAGCGGCCATATTGTATTTGCAATCTTGAAGTTTTTCTAAAATAATTGAAAATTCGTAATCAGCGAACCTGAAAACCCTTAATTGTATACTCTCTCGTACTACTCTCGTACTTTTATGACATAAAATAAATTTTACACTTTTCAATAGTCATCTTGGATTCGCCATCTTAGAATTTTTTTTAAATAATTGAAAGTTCGTCATCAGGGATCACGAAAACCCTTTATTGCATACCCAAATCGTACTTTTATTATATAAAATGATTTCACACTTTTCAGTTGCCATGTTGGATTCCCAATGTTGGAATTTTTTAAACGAATAAAAAATTTGTGATCAGCGACCTCAAAAACACTTGAAAAGTGAATTGTAAGAGTCAAAATTATTTTTTTATAAGAATCAGATCAAAAAGAAGAGATTTAATTCAGCAGTTTTTCCTTGTGGCGACCATTGTTGGTGTGCCATTCTGAAAATCATAATATACCAAACGGCACTAAAATTTAGAAGCTGCGAAGTGGTGGCTCATTTCGCGGAGAATGTTCCATATATATATATATAATTAAACTATTTGTCATAAGGACAACCGCAGGATTTCGTCGGGATCGGGTGCTAATCTGAAAATTTGCACCCGATCCCAGCGAAATCGCGGTAAAATTTCAGCCATAACCACGTCTCACTACCGTGAGAGAGGCAGTTAATATATATATATATATATTTAAGCAATATGCTAAAACTCTTGCGGGAAAAATGCAGAAGGCGGTCGTCCTTGGGTCGCTTCGTGTCCTCAGGGTGCACGAGACTTTTGCCGTGTCGTCGTATTGATTCCGTCACAGACTGTAACCACCTATCTCACGGTAGTAGGACGTGGTTATGGATGAAATTTTACCGCGATTTCGATGGGATCGGGTGCAAATTTTCAGATTAGCACCCGGTCCCGGCAAAACCCTGCGGTTGTCCTTATGACAAATAGTTTAATTATATATATATAGCCTATATAACCCAGGAAGTGGAGAAATTGTAGTTAACTGTGAAGTTAATTTTGACGAAGGGAAGAAACCTGATCAGATTCCGGACAAGTGGTACGGCTTCCATTAAGACACTAGTTGACTCGCGTTCCACGAAGAAGCAAAAAACTAATCACGATGAAATGGGAACACAATATACTGATTTACAAACCACTAAGTAGAAAGATGTCGTTAAGAAAAAGGAGATGCGCTTTAGAAGAAAACAAAACATAGGATTTGATGCCTTTACCAGAAGCTCGGTGAGCTGTTGCATGAAAATGGTTGTTCAAAATAAGATCTACTAAAGCGCGACTTTCTGGAAAGAGGTATTTACAGATTGAAGGTATAGAATACAAGGAAACATTTTCTCCAATAGTTATATACGATTGGACACGTAGCAATCGATGACATGGAAGTAGATCAACTCAACATTAAAACCGCCTTTTTAAATGGCGTCCTAGTAGAAAAAGTCTTCATGAAACTTCCGGAAGGTCTGAAGGCGAATCAAAAAGAATATTTTTTGTCAATTAAAGTCAATTAAATTGGAGTTTGTATGGATTAAAACCATTGTCAAGAGTGTGGAATACGAAATTTACAACCTGGCTAAAGGAACTCTACCTTCTTCGAAGCAAAGCTGATCCTTGTGTTTTTCCCGGTAAAATGGATAGTGAAATAGTCTATTTAATAGTCTGGGTAGATGGCGGATTAATAATAGCGACTTCCAAAGATATCCAAGAAAAGGTTCTTCAGCACCTTGCAGAAAATTTAAAAATTACTCAAGGTGACGGTGATTACTATGTTGGCATCCAAAGAAGCAGAAATCGTGTGAAACGGTAGTTACACCTCAGGCAAGAAGCTTACATTCAAAGGATATTAAACAAATTTAATATGACGGAGGCTTGTCTCAAAAATATTCCGGCACATTTAAACGTTTTCTTAAGAAAAGCGGCTGATGTTGTGCAGCTGGATTTCACGTATCGAGAAGCTGTGGGATACCTAATGCATGCTGCCACAGTTACTCGGCCCGATATTTCATATGCAGTGGGAGAAGTTAGTCGTTTAATAAGTAATCCTGATGAGAGTCACGTAGCAGCAGTTAACGAATCTTCAAATATTTATAAAAGTTCCTACACTGGGAATAGTGTCTATTTTTAATGATCCAACTCTGAATGGATATACTGATGCAGACTTCAGTAGGGATATTGTTGCTAGAAAATCTACTACGGGACTTATTTTTTTTTAAGGGGAGGTCCGATCACCCGGAGAAGTCACAGACAGACAACTGCTATATTATCATCCACAGAGGCTGAGTTCATAGCAGGATGTGAAGGTACCAAAGAAGCAATTGGGATTCGTCATTTACTAACGGACTTGAAAAAGGAAATCAACCTAGCAACTCTCATCTTCATGAAGTATCAAAGCACAATTCGACTTATCAAAAACCCTGAAGTACATCGAAGAAAAAAATATATTGATGTTAAATTGTTTTTTATAAGAAAAGCTGCTAAGGCAAAAACAATATTCATAGACTTTGTACCAAGTAACGAGCACATAACTGATGTTTTTACCAAGCCGTTAACAATTGATAAGCTTACGAGGATTAAGGAATATAGATTAATTGTGAAGTTAATTAGTGACCAGCGAGTGTGAGTGCTAAACTCATATTCGCTTAATCACTATTATTGATTGGATATTGTGTCCACTGCACAGTGGCCGATTTCCCGAAAAAGCTGGCCAAAAATCGAAAAAAAAATTTCATTCCGTTCAAGCTATTACCCATAAGTATAAAGAAGTATTTTCTACACATTTTGGCAAAATAACAGTAATGTACTGGTAAGGCATTCAGCATTAGAGCAAGTCAAAGTGACTCTCTTGGACGCATCATCTGTCACGATACTTAAACCTGAATTTGTAGTACGTCGTTTGGAAGGTGATAACGGCTTTTCTGTGGACTGTTTTCAGATCGCGTTCAGTAACGGGTGTTTCTGAAGGTGTAGACAGTATATTATATGTTGTTTTTTTCACCTACTAAAGTTTCGCTGTGTAAAAACTTTTTAGAACTTCCACAGAGTTCCACGATAAGATCATTTGTATTATGTAAAAGAAAGTATTTTCTTTAATTTTACGATAAAAGCAGCTGCGATAATTTGCTATATTTAATGAAACATTATTTTAAATCTTGCGGACTAAAGCTAGTCGGTGCGCTAGCTAGCCGCAGTCACTGCAACGAGTGCGATTTCCCGGGAAAGCTGGAAAACTATCGGTATATGATTAGAATATACAAATCTATACACATTTGTTTCCGAAGTTGCTGATTACGAATTGATACTGTTCACTTAAAGATCAAAGTAGCACATACGAAATGGCGAGAGTGTGCTACTCAAAACAGCTGGGCATAAAATAAATTGAGTAAACTGCTGTTTTTTCAGGTTACTGATTACTAATCTAACTTTTTTTTTTTAAAATACAAGTTGGCTGATTAAAAAAAGTAGACTTGTACAACTCAAAACCTTAGGATGTATAACAATTTCATAATATTCAAATTTTTGGTCTTTAATTACGAATCAGATATTTTTCAACAATCAAATTCTTAATGAAATTCTCCACAATTTTTTCTGCTGCGAATAACACCCAGGCTGACGTGTCGAGCAGTTGATTGTCTTTTGTTTTTCCACACAACACTCAGAAATGCATTTTTCCATTCAGTTTTCATTAGACATTCAATGCGTAACACCATAGTCAATTTATACCGACGAAATTGTGATAAACGGTTTAATATCTCAAATTTAGTGATTGGTAATCATTAAAACTCTCGGAACGCCACTTTACTGGCGAATAAACGCCCACATACTATGTAATTTCACTTCTCGAATAAACAAACATTATGAAATTTACACTTAACTTCGTAGATAAAAACATATCATATAACGTTCCGACATACTGCAATTTTCTTTTACAATTCCATTAGTTACTTTGTTTGTTTGAATAAAATATATGCAACATACTCAATATCACGTATTGAATTTCGTATGGAACGGTTTTGGAAAGTTTTTTGTAGTTTTTTTATATAGCAAAAGTCTATATCGTTTTCAACGATTAATCGTTGCATTGGGTTAAAACTATAATGTCACCAATTAGAATATCATAATTTAGAACCTATTAATTCCATGCTTTGAATTTTGAGAAAAGTTTGTTGAGTTCGATTTTTGTAAAAATTAAAAGTTGTTTGTGTTAAAATAGAGATAGTATTACAGAATTAAATGATGCTATTAAATATGAATGTGTTCTTCCGTTGTCAAATTTTCGATGCTTTGTTCAAACAACTGCAGATGGGATTTGCAAAACAAAACTGAAATTCTGGAAAAAGATTTATCAGTAAAAGAAAAAAGACAGGTTACAATTCATCCAAGTGCAAGAAACGAACTAAAAGTTATATTGTGTAAAATGCAACGAAAATGGTTGGAGAGCTTGAGAAAGACTGATCATTTTTCTGCTAAAAGTGTAAAATGGTTAGAAGGGACAATTACTTTGAAGGTAGGTTATTTCGATAAGAAAGTATTTGTTTTATTTTTGCAACATTTGACATAATTTGCGTATGTCTTGCAGACGCTGTGCTCAATTTCTCGGGTAAAAATTGAAGGAAGCGGTAACGTTAAACCCTCTACAAACTCTAAAAAAATCGGTCGACCGTTCAAAGCCTTTGAGGATGCGAGTGAGAGGACGAAGAAGAGATTGACAGAAGATTTACGTGAGTCACACTGCCCGGCAAAACTGGCGTTTGCAGCAAGCATGAGCCTTCGACGTTCAGGAGCCCCTGCAGCTGCTACTGTTATAAAAAACATGACAATCACCTCACCATCTCGGACTTTGATATGCAAAGCTGCATACATTACTGCTTCTCAATCACATCAAAAAGAAAATTTCTGGTGACTTTGCGTTGCCTGATGTTGTAGAAGGTAAAATGGCTAGGCATACTTATAGAATAATCAGAAAAAGGGAATCGACAAATGGTGTTCATATTTATCCTCCGTACTCAAAAGTTGAAGAGGTGAAAATTCGCTGTTATCCATAGGGTCTTAAAGTCACTGAGACTTCAGAGGGTATCCCTCTGCAATTTTTATTCGACAACATTTCGAAAAGAACTTTAATGGTGCAAGAGTTGTTATTCAAACATTAACCGAAGAAAATGTCAAAAATTTAGTACTGATTGTTAAATATGGATTCGACGGTTCTTCGGGTCAAAATCAGTACAAGCAAAAATTTAACGAAGAAACTGCTTCAGATGCAAGCATCCTTCTTACATCACTTGTGCCGTTAAGATTAGCAGGAGGTACAGATCAAAATTGAGTGGTTTGGCAGAATCAAAAACCTTCCTCTCCTCGATTTAGTAGCCCAATGAAAGTGCAGTTTATTAGTGAAGACAAGACAACGATTTTATGTGAGAAAAAATATGTTGAAGAACAAGTGGCAGCTCTTGGTCCATATCGAACCATATCGAAGATTCTTTTTGAATACCTCTGTGTCTGCTGAAATTTTAAACTCGATGTAGAGTGTCTCAACCGTGCTCACATAATATTGCAAGTTTTGTCGTGTGGTTTTGCGGTCAATGTTGACCTATTCAAAAACTACTGCATTGATACTGCGCGTCTAATAATTGATTCATATTAATGGTACTGAATGCCTACCTCTATTCATAAAGTACTCATTCATGGGCCACTAATTGTTGAATGGGCACCCTTGCCTATCGGACGACTATCTGAAGAAGCCAAAGAATCGCGTAATAAAGATATTAAACGATATCGAGAAAACCCGCTTATTTCGAGCTTGAGATTGATTTCATCGAAGAAAAATAAAAAAATGTAATCAGAAGCTATCAAATTGTTGTCTCCTGTTCTTATTACCAGTATTAAGGTACACTCAGACACCGCTAGTGTCAGCTTCGATTCGGTATACTTGTCTGGCAGCGAGTAGTTCACATTTTTCTCTAATGAAACTTGTATACTTGTATTTAAACTTTATTTTTGTCTACGATTTAGGAGAAATAAAATCTCTTTGAAGGTCAAATCTCGTTTTTTTTTAAATATGTCTCTCCTTGTTGCAAAAACATTATTTTTCAGACAGGAACAATACATTTACTAGCTCTTTTTCTTGTTTCAGAATTAGACTCAGTGAACGTCCAACATTCTTATGTTGCCGGTATGAATCAGAAAAAGTCTGATTTGTCAATATTGTCCTCAAAAACTGAATCATACAAAATTTTATTGAAAATTGAAATCAAAATGTTTTAAGTAGTACACGTCCACCATTTTTAATTTTGGAAAAAATGTCATATTCGTAATCAGCGACCTCAAAAACTAAAGCATACAAAATACTGTTAAAATGGAATTGTTTTCAGTAATAGGCGTCCGTCATTTTGAATCCGCCCTTTTGAATTTTGGAAAAAAATCATATTCGCAATCAGCAACCTCAAAAACATAATATTGCGAAGTTTCGTGTAATTCCTATCAGTTTTCGACTTTTGGCCAGCTTTTTTGGGAAATCGGCCACTGTGCACTGTTTGGATTCGGGGTTAGACATCTAAAATGCGAACCTTTAAGTGTATAACTGGTGTGGCCTTTAGGGTGGTTGACATTGTTGTATGGAAAAACAGGCAGTTCTATTCGAGATGCCCTGCTCTTTGCGTCGTTCATTCGGAAATCATGATTTGTTATTTCTGCTTTTACATATAATACATAATGCTGAATATTATCTTGCATTTGTCTTTGTACTTATTTACATATAACCATTTGAAGGTCAAGTTTAAGCCCTTCTCGCAGGGTGATACCCCTTTCAAAGCATATGCTCGAGCTGTATATTACCATGCACTTTATGCTTTGGTAGCGTAAAGGCTTGCCATGCTAAAATTGTACGAGCTCAAGGAAACATAGTAAGAACTTCTGTCCAATTTTGCACCTTAAAATTTCCTACTGTAATGGGAATAGCTCTACTTATTATTATATTCAGATTTTTTCTGTTTGCAGGGTATAGGAGGATACTAGTGGGAGTTTTTATGCACAATTTAAGAGAGTGAAACTTTTGGAGAGGCATTCTACCCCGCGGACGTGTAGCGTATGCGTGAATGCGTGTAGACGGGTGTGGATGAAAGCCGAGGGACCAGTGGGGTCGCAAGTGTAGGCTGTGGGACTTTAATTTAATAAAGCAATTTGTAACGGAATACGGAACGAGGCAATAATAGCCAGTCAGCGGAGAGGGTTCTAACGAGCTGCTTACCACATTCCACCCTCGACATATACTCCTCTTATACACATTTGTATATCTCATATGTACCTATTTAAGGACAATGCATCAAACGCGCCTACGCTACAAAGGACTGGTTCACTTTTTAATTTACTACTACGAATGCAATTGATATGATATGATATGAAAAAATTGATATGTTAAAACAATAAAAATTTTAGTGTAAACAAATTATCATGGTGTCCAAATGCATATTAAGAGTTTCCTGCGCTCTTGTGCGTTTTATATATAGACTGTTTTATATTATAACTACTTTATTTATCATTATAACTATTTTCACTCTTTGCTTTAAGAAGTAAATGGATTAAAAATAAGTATTAAAATTTTATTTACAATAATACCTAAATATTCAATAGTACTGAAAAACTTAGAAAAAACACATCTTATACACACTCTAACGAGGCTATGTTCCTCATTAAAAAGCAACATTTCATTTATACTTGGATTTAAGATAAAACGGTAAATTCGGCTGTGTTGAATGGTTCCAGTCCGAAACTTCAGACAATTAAGTAGTTGGATTATAATAAATTTTTTGAGCGTAAAGCCGCAGAAGTTTTTAACACATTGATCACGTCAGTTAACTAAGTTTATTAACATTTCTGTATGGCTTGTCTGAATTTCAGATTAAATTATTTGAAAGTCTAGTAAACCAGTTGCGTACTGCAGATAATTAGGCGGCTTTGAAATTATGTATGCATGACCATGACTGGTTTGAAGACATATACTCGGTAAAGAAAATAAGAGTTATCTCCGTGTATAGTTGAGTGTATTAATAACAAAAGAGTAGTACGGGGTCATATCCGAAAATAAAGAACGTACGGAGATAATTCTTTAAGTAAATTGCAAATTTCTGAAAATGGTGTATGTAGCGTCAAGGAGAAAAAAGTTGCACTTAAATGTTTAAAAAATGATTTTTTTCTTCGAAAATGCGAAGATCATTTCTATTATGGAAGGAACGGCTCTCATAATTGGAGTACATGTGGCACAGAGTCGTAATTGTAGAACAACTACGACTTTCTGTTAGATATTATTATATTTTATTACATATATAAGTCTTTTGCTCATTTAAATCAAATACAATTTTAAGTTATTCCGAATGTGTATCTCGTGAGACATACCAGAAATTTTTTATGTTTTAAGGTTCATCACTAATCCCCTTTAAAATTCACAGAATGTTAATAATACACTTTCAATGTTAGTGTTAGTTAGTGGAAGCTTCTAATGTGTCCCCTAAGGGTTTACATTTTTTATTTACCCTCTTCCTATTCCTTAACACACCTCCCACACCCTTTTTGGTGGTGGGATGGGAACCTACAGCTTAAGGTGGGTTCCGAACCACCAGAACCTCGGTAAAGGTACATAGAAAAATTTCCAGAGGTACC
>JAAAKG020139024.1:0-12475 GCA_010014905.2 Druon quercuslanigerum
ATGTAGAAGAGGAATGGAGGATAAAGGAAGCTGGCAAGAGAATGTGGTTAAGATTCTAGGGGAGGATGGATTAGGAGGTAAATAGGAGGACAAAAAAAGTGGAGGAATAAGGAAACGGAAGTCGCCTAGATTAGAAGCGTAAAGATTCTAAGTAATGGATATGTAATCGCATAAGTAGACTAAGATGCGTTTGCGTTCTCATTCTCTCTCTCTCGCTTGCACATACACTCTCGCTTTCGACCGCTCGCTCGATATATGTTAAGAAACTAGATAGATATAAAACATTATGTAAATAGTTGTAAATGTTTGTAAATATTAGGGTAGAAATTTTCTTTCTGTTTATTACACATTATGAATAAAGAAGAAGAAGAAATGTTTAAGCTGGAAAGTTATGAATTCAAAAATGTAAAGTTTGTAGTTCTTTTTTAAAATTGTTAAATTTTGACATTAAATCTGAAATCTGTCACTTTTTCAGGTTTTCGATATCCAACTGCGCAATGTTGAATACTGAACAATTCTAAGCACCTAAAATCTAAAAACTTTCATTTGTTAACGCTTGATAAATTTAATAAAATTTTACTGTTGAATGTCTAGTACATAAAGTAAATTTAAAGTTCTTCTTATTTCGAGATTATCTCATTTTTTCGGCTTCAAATTCTCATTGATTTAATTTACATGACTACTGCTTTGTACTCTACAGCTTTGAATGCTAAAATATTATTTTATAATTCTTAAGCCCATATAAATAAACTTATAAAGTTTAGAATAATTCGACTTTGATCGTTTTATAAATTTGTATGTCCAGATCAAATTTTTGCATACCAGGAAATTTCGGGACATTTTTTTCATAAATTTTATTAGATTGGACTTGATTTAATACAAAAAATGCAGAAAAGACAAAACTTACAGAAAACTGAAAGTTTGACAGTGGCTCTCATAGGTCTGTCGATTTCAATTGCAGGATGTTTGGCTTCGCAAGTATAAGGCATGTCATCATCCTCTGGGGTAGGAACGACCGTCAAAGACCCAGTTGTATCAAATTTCATCGGTTTTCTCTTATTTTCTTGAACCCTCAGAACTTCCTTGTCTGAAAATCAATCATTTGCACATTAATAGTGATACAAATAGCAAAAGTTTATTACCTGCGTTATAAAACAAAACTCGGAGAAAGTCGATAAAGCCATTTTAATGGAGAATGGAGAATGTGATACTTTTATGAGGGACGAGAAAAATGAAAAATGGTTTTCCGTGTTGCTTGAACACTGAACGTCCATTTGTCAATCGTGCTCGCGAAATATTACTTCTGTATTAAATTTTTAATATCGTGACGAAGTTCTCTCCTTCTGTAGAAATAAAAATTCATTTCCTAGTAATTCATCACCTTAAATTCAATTTTATATTATTTAAAATAAAGGTAATTTCAAATACCATTTATGATACTGAAAAATATTGGGAGATTAGGTCTTTTTGTTTGTAATTTAAAATAATATAAAATGCCAAGTTTGCCGCTCGACCGGGAAAACCGGGTATCTTTTGTTTTATAGAAATTATTTACAATTATTGTTATTTTATCATTGATTGTATCATCATTATACCAATTATTTTATTCAAGTTAATGAATTTAATCATTCAGTATCATTTATTGTAGATCAATTGAAAATTAAAAGCGTTTGAAATAGAAGATTTTCGATAAAAAATGTTTTAGTTGATCAACTGTAAATTAGGATGTTCAAAATAGATCTTTGCTTTAATTATTTACTTAAAGTAAACAATAATTGATTTTAGAAAACGATTTTATAAGTCCGTTTAGAATGAAAGAATTTACTGATTATAATATTAAAAATTGAACTGCTTCAATTCGAAAGCCTGACTAGCTAAACAAATGTAAACATACGACGGAAACCTTATAAAATATTTTCAATTTTAAAATAATAATTTCAAATTCTATTCAAATATTGTTTCGGTACCAAATATTCCATGCTTAACCCGTTCAATTTAAAAACTTTTAGTTACGAAAAAGAAAAATTCTTTAATATTAAGCAATATTGAATTATTCATTTAAAACGAGCAATTATTAATTAAATAATCAAAATAATAAAATTGAAAAATGAATTGTTTGAAATAGAAAGCTTTGAATCGTTAAAATTTTCAGAGAGATTAAAGGTTAAACGTAAAATAACAATTGAAGGCTTAATAGTTCAGAACTCAAAATGACAAAAACAAAAATTAAAAAAAATGTACATTGCTGCAAATTTTGAATTTTGAAAGGTTTCATAAGAATAACAAATTTTTCTTGAGATTCCTAGAAAGATTGAAAATGATTGCTAATTTAGAAAATTTTAGGGAAATTTTTTTTAATTTAGCAGGATTTTTTGCAGAGAAAATTCAAATAATTTAAAAAGATATTTAGAAGTTTGGAATAAATTTCAAAAATAATTCGAAATTTGAAAAGATTGCAAAAAATTGGACACAAAATAAAAAAAATAGTTTAAAAAGAATATTGAAAAAACAAGTTTCGATGTATAAATAAAAACTCAGCAATCATTAATCGGAAACTCCTTAAAATAAAAACAACTTAACTTCTAATTTAAAAAATGTTCAGTTTAAAACAATTAGTAATCGTTCAATTTTTAATGTTTCTCGCTTAAAATTGCTTAGAATCATATCGTTTCAAGAATTCATCAATTTATTGATTTAGTCTTCAATGTTGAGCATTGCAAACTTTTATATTTTTTATATTTATGTTTTTTGAACTTAATTTGAATCTTTTAACTGTACAAAAAGGGTAAAGGCTTCCATTTTATACATGTAAATTAAGAAGCATTTGAATACAATAATTTTGAATTTAAAATTGTTTAAACATTATTTTCAAAAGTTAAAAATAATAAAATTTATAACTTCAATTTTTTGTTTCATTAAAGCGGCGACCCTGAATTCGCTTGAATAGTGTTCACTTTTCACAAAAAGTGAAAATTGAAATCAGTTGCGAATTATTATAGAAAACCAATACATTTTGAGAGAAGTTCGCATAACGTATCTGGAAATGGAAAACTATAACGTGAAACAGAAAACAGTTGTTAGGGACCACTTAAATCCTGCTAAAAGCTTCCGGGCAGAAGCTTTTACTCGTTTGCGCATTTGTCCTCTATTTTACAACGTGGCTGAGACTAAATTCCATTGCCTAAAGCAATAAGAGTGTAACTAACATATTCCTAAAATGAGTACAATATAAAATTAAAAAGCAAAATGTTGAAATTATTTCATTTTAAACATTTTCGAAAAAATTACTTCAGAACACAAACATTTTTTTCGCTTGATATTAATTACAATTTTTTTCATTTTGATGACAAATATTTAATTCAAATCATTAAAAATATTTGTATGTCGAAATAATAATTAGATCTGCTTTTTTAAGCCTTTATATTCACTATGAATTATTTGTCAACTGTATCTATTGATTATAGGATAGCATTTTGTAGGGTGGAATTTTTGAGGGGAGGGAAAATTAAAAAAGTTACATATCGCCTAAGCAGTTGGTATATTCCTCAAAACTACTTGAGTTAAGCGAGTATTTGCTTATTTTCATAAATTAATAATTAAAATCTTACTTTTTAACCTTAAAGCTCAAAAGGGAAGAACCTAAGCTTTCTTTTGAGATACAAAATGCCTATTTTCAAAAAAAGACGAATTTGTTTTTGATTTTCGTTTTTGAAGTTAAAATATATATTTAAAAAATGTTTAAGATCAATATAGAAAGGGCCTAAAAAATCGGTGGGAAGTGCACTTAATGGACATTTTTTTATCATCATTAGAAGAGTTAAAAATGGTTGAAATAGACCATATCCATGTAAATTACAAAGTGCTTACTCCTCCCCTTCGGTAAATATTTATCCAAATGACCACATTTTTGTCGCATTTTGATTTTTTTATCAAGCACATTTCAGAAATAATGTCCCGATAAATTGAGATTTAATTATATAATTATTTAAAATGTAATTAATACACAAACTGACTTAAGGTTATTTGAAATTATTTTTTAATATAAACAATATGTATTTAAATAACGATTATTTTCTTTCTGACAACTAACTTGACTCATTATTTGATATTATAAATAAAAAAGCCACCTTCTCTGTAAGCAATATAGAAAAGTGACATACAAATATTTGAAAACCGATATTATTATTGGAAAATATAATGGAAATCCGAATACAATTTGTATTACAATCGATCCAATCTTTTGTCAAGTAACAGAATGGGAAATGCAATTCTCATTCACCGAAATTTAACCTTTAAAAATAAATTCCTGATTGTATTTTTACTGAGAAATAAATTGCTTTATCATTTTATGAGATTAAGGGCAATAATTTTACGTATTCAATTAAAAAACCTCGGTAGTAAGAATCAATATATCTAAAGAAAAAAGCGAGAAGACTGCGAAAACTTGCGATGAGAAAAAAAATATGAAAAAAGGGCTTCTATTCTATATCGTCGATCAATTGGTCGGCACATAAGTCTGGCTCGGTTCCAGGATCCAAAACGAGATCTAAAATCAACGTTTCCTCTTTTCTCGCTTTTCTAGTTCTATACATGAATTGCAATCGCTGGTCATCTCTTGGGACGAATTAAAGCCACGCCAATGGAAGTCCGTGCGATCGTGTTAATGAAACATCAAAAGAAAAAGTATTACTACTTTTAATCTTCCGACACTATAACGAAGAGTTCCCAGCAAGAGCTTTTAAAAAACTGCCAGAAGTCGAGCTATTAATTAAGTTTTGTGAAAAATTATTAAAAGAAAAAATAAATTGGTATATTGAGGAGTTTGATTTTCAACATTATTGGGTTTCTTCACTAATTCACTAACGAATAATAATTTCGATTTTGAGACAGAGAGAATTTTCTAATAGATTAATAATTCTGAGTTGATAAAATCTCATTCTTACTTTGAACTGGCAATTTATGAAAAAATATTAGTTCTCATTTGGCATATGGAATTTTCCAAAAAAATTATAAATATGATTATTCTGACTTGGACGAAGGAATTTTCGAAAGGAATTATACTTTTAGGCGGCGAAATGGAATTTCAGTAATGAAATATTATTTTTAATTAAGTACAGGGAATCTCCGTGAAGAATTTCAATTTTTAGGTTGGGACAGAAAATATAAGTAAAGGCTTATAATTTTTATTTTAGGTTCACTTTAGAACAAAAATTTCCGTTAGGAATATTATCATTTTTACTTTAGGACAGGGAGTTTTAAATAATTTTAATTTTACTTGAAACAGGAAATTTTAGAAATGAATATAACCGTAACTTGGTTTATGGAATTTTTCGAAACAATTACAATTCTAAGTTTCATGAGGGAATAAATCATCGCCTCCACTTCATATGAGGCTATGTGCTGATAGCGCCCTGTATGAGACTACTCTCTATGCTTATACGAAGCACAATCGTCTCATACACGGCGCTGTCAGCACATAGAATCCCATTGAATTGAGACGTCGAAATAAATTAAATATAAAAAAATGTCGTCAAGAATTATAATTTTGACTTGGAACAGGTAATTTTTTTGATGGAACGGAAAAAGTTTGAAAGTAATTTTCATTCTGATTTATAAAAAGGGAATTTACAAGAAAAATCCCTGTTCTAAGTCAGAAGTCGTCAGATTTTAGAAATCCCTTGTCACAAATTAAAAAATGCTTTTTTAATAAAAAATTTGATCAATATCGATACTTCTCTTTTGAAAATTTTAGAAAGAGTAAATTACTGTATTTTTGTATTATAATAGAAAATGTTATAAATAAATACAACTTTAATTTGGAACAGGCAATTTTTTGAATAAAGGTAACTGAGTCTTGAAACAGGGAATTTACATTAAAAATTATATTTTAGACTTTAGGACAGGGAATTTCAGAATAAAATTATAATTTAGACTTTAAGACCGGTAATTTCTGTATTGAGTTATAATTTGACTTGTATAAGGACATTTTTGGCATTGAACGGGAATTGAAAATGAAATTTAATTTTGATTTAGAAGACAGAAAAAAATCCCCATTCCATGACAGAATTATAATTCTTTTACAAAACTCTCCGTTTCAAATCAGAATTATCACTAAATCGTAAATCTTTAAACCTTGTTAAAATGATAAGTAATCTCAATTAACAATTGGCCGGGAAATGACCGGGAATTTAAAATCATTCCTCGGGCAAGGACATCATTCCTCCTGGTAAGGTGTATAATCACAATGAAATAATTAAATAACTGTAAATTGATTTTGTATAAAGTTTGCAAATAAAATATGAAGTATCCATTATAGTCAAAATGTAAATAAATAAAGTTCAGTACAAAAATTACACTAATTTTTGAACTGATAGTAGTTGCATTTGATGCTAAATGAGAATAACAAACTTTTACCCCTCGAATAAATGTGGATTGATTGTGAAATCGACCTCACCTCTTAGGGATTGAAATGTGGTTTACCAAAAATATTTTGAATTTAAGTACACAATAAAAAAAGTTTTTTTTCTTCAAAACTCACCATCTGCGACTGGAATAGCATCGACACTTGTATCGCCTCCCTTGATTGGTACATTTTCTCTGTACCATACGATGGCAGCAGCTGGTTTAGCCATTCTGACTGTACATTCTAAGGTCAAAGTATCCCCACCTTTTATTTCTATTTTTTCCTGATGTGGATGACTTGTAATTTCCACCGATTGTGGGGGTGCTGCAAAAAAAGAAAAAAATCCTTATTTATTAATTTAATTTTAATAACATTTGATTGATATTACTTTTATTCGGGTTAATAAATGAATATTTCAATATTTTAATCGTATAAAATAATTTTTTATTATATTTTATTCAATAAATATTCGTAATTTCCATATATTGTAACCGCAGTAGTAAAAGGTATGCATAGCCAGCCTCTGCTTTGAATAGAGGATATCGATTTCGTGGGTGCAAGTAGTGTAAGGCGATTTTGGTCAGCCAATGCTTAGGGAAAATTGAAACTGGGAAAGTAAGTTCGTGTTTTCTTTTTCCAACTAAACCAGATTATGTACAAAGGAAAAGTACTTTTGCTTGTAAAAAAGGTAAAATGAAATTATCCAATCCGATACGAAATCGATTCAGTAGTATTAACTCATTTCGGTCACACGAGAGTATAAAAATAAGATAAATCATTCTACAGCTATCTTAATACGATAAGATGAAAGCTTTTTCTTCCTTTTTTAAATATAAGAAATCCATCAGAATCACAATCACATCACAATTTTAAGCAGATCATGTGAAAACTATCAAGTTCTTGAAACAGAACAAGCTAAATCTGTGTACAATAATCGAGCATGAACATTTATTGATTTTTTTGTAAAACTGTTTTCAAAATAATAATATTTTTTATAATAGATAAAAATTAACATCTTAATTTCAGAAAAATGATATATAATATTTTTGTATAGACAATCAATTTTTTGCATTTTTGTTCAAAAGTACTAACTTACGACGAAAAAAACTAACATAAATTAGACATTTTAAATTATTCTGAATCTGGTTCGAGTTAATATTTTTATTTGAAAATACCTAGTTTTCGATGTCCAACGTAACCTAAAATTGTTAAAAATATTTGAAATCCGAAATGGTTGAAGCTTATTTTTATTGTTTTGAACAAAAATAAGCTTGAAAATTTCCCACCAACGAAATATTTTGTTTTTAAGAACCTCTTTTCGTTCATCAAATTGATATTTTTTGTTAAAAATTCAGATTTTTTTTTAATACGTGTGTTCGGTTGAAAATCCACTATTTGGTCAAAACTTCATATTTTCAGGTGTAAAATGCAACTCTTTTGTAGAAAAGTAGCCTTTTAAGCTTTCCTTGATTGAAAATTTTACTAGTTTGTTAAAAAATCGATTCTTCAGTTTGAAAGTGTACCTACTTAATAGAAGTAGATTTAATTTTCAAAACTTTAAATTTAAGGTATAAAACAACTTTAAGTTATTAAAAGTCAATCAGATTATCATAACAATGATTGCCAGATTTTCGAGACATATCTTTAAGTCACTCTTTTAAGACAGGATCTAATTAAATTGAATAATTTGTAAACTAAAATAAAATAAATCATTTTTAACTTGTTTCCAAAATAAAATTCTAAAATTAATTTAAAATTTGATTAAAGATAATTTTTTTCGTAAAAAAAGTTTGCTCAATATTCATTTCAATGCAATGCGTGACATAGTTTTTTACCGCAGCCGAGCAGTTTGAACCCGATGTCAAGTTTTCTCCAGACCAGTAGCCACGTTATCGAGAATACAGGTTACGGTTTTATTCAAGAAATTCGCTTTCGGCATATTCTGGAATCTCTTGCGGTTTGAGAATATAATCTATTTTACAAACGAATATGCTTGGATTTCAATTCTGCAAGTTATTAAATTCACAATGAAACTTCTAAGATATAAAGAGAAATATGTAGCTTCGTATTTTTTGTTAGAAATATATCTTGAAAGCTATTATCAGGGCTATATTCAGATGTCTCATTATTAATATTTTTTCTACAAAAAAAAATTAAGACCAATTCACTTTCTTTTTACGTCACAAGATTCAATTTCATCCCAACACTTCGTAGAGGAACATTTTATTAAACGTGTTAAACACGAAAAGCATCTATTAGCAAAATCCGGTCGAGGGGCTTGCAGTAATTGAGATAAATTTACGAGTCCGGTTTCTGTCGACTAAAAATCTAATAAAGACGGCGCCTTTCAAAGCGACGGAGAGGAAACCTCGAGAAGAGGAAACCAGCATTAAACTTAATGAAATTCCCCTTTTTAAGGACATCTTGCTTTTATTGGAAGAGTTTTTGAGAAATGAAAATTTATTAATTTTGAATTCTTACCTAAATATTAAATAAAATAGATTTTAAACAGAAATAAATGAGAAATCTAACAATCATTGTACATGGAGATCAATAAGTCTGCTAAAAGAAGTTTTTCAGTTAAAAGAAGGACGCATATCTTTTCTGTGGAGCTTATAGAATTTTTAGGACTTTAAGTATTCAAAAAATAATTGTAAAATACTTTTGCAAAGATTATTTATTATTGCACTTGGCGTTTAATAAGGAATCAGAACATAAAAGGATCTAAAAAAAGGGGAAAATAGGGTAATTTTATCACTAGAAAAGGTGAAAAATAGGAGACAGGTTGAAAAATTATCATTACATGTACAAAGAAAAACAATATTTGTGTTAGAAATTTTATATTTTTAAATAATGTTAAATGATTTCTAATGATTTCTGCTAAAAGAGAATTTATTTTTAAAAATTGGATACACTTAGATCGTTGCATAATCAAGAATACGTTCTTAAATCTTAAATATTTTATTTTAAAATCCGGCAAATAAACAATTGTAAATTTTTTATTGATAAGATTTAAAATTGAAAGTTGAGACTGTTCGACATAGCTAATAAACTAGAAATATTTTATTTTTATAATATATAATGTGGAAATTTTTTTTAACAATGATTGAAAAAATTAAAATAATATTATTAGTCACTTGTTATTGAAAGAAAAAATATTTTTTACGAAAAAAGTTTAGAACTTACGAACAGTACAAATTTAAACATTTTTAAAAAAGCGTACCAAAATTTTTGTAATTAATTTTTTTCTCGCTGTCGTTTCTTACTATTCTTTTTTTAAATTCTGGGATTTTTATTGAGAAACAGTTAAGTTGGAGAATATGTCTTCTCTGTCAAAAAAACTACCATTTATTAAAACTAAACTATTTTTTTAAATTTGTTATAAGCGTTAGCAAGTTTTATATTTTTTATAAGTTTTAATGAATTATCATCATCAGTAATTTTATTTTGATCCTTGAAGCTTTCAATTAAATTATAGTATTTTGTATTATTTGTATCATTTACATATTCTTTATTTATGCACTTTATTTATTTAAGTGTTGGAATATTATACACATTAATTTTATTTCAAATTATTATTATTATTAGCAGATTAATGATTAAAATTTCAAATTTAAATTAAAAAAAATTAAATTAGTTGTAATTATAATTCTTTAAGTTAAAAAAATATAAACGTTCACTATACACAGTAGCGTATTTCGCATTTAATTTCAAATAGAATGATTTTTTAAATGTAAAATGAACAATGTTATAGTTTTTACGTACATTTAATCATTTTTGAGAACGTCCCGCGTAATTCAAGTATTTTATATCAAAATCTAGTATATTTAAATATAAAAGTGGATGCTTTTCGAGAATAGAAGGAAAAAAAGAGAATTAAAAAGGAGGAAACGCAGGAGAATAGAGTGAAGACTGAACTCTGTTTAATGCAAGCAGTTTCCTTCCGCTCCTGAGTTGTCTGACTTTTTTTTTCAAATTTTCTTATCTAGCCTTTAAGCAAAACTTTAACATTTTATCGAAGAAAAGAAGGCGGATTATATACGTATTTGATTAAGTACATTCAACGGGAATTTTCTTTCCAAGGAACTATAGCTGCTAAGATATTTCTGACTGAGTATCGATACTACACATATCGGATCTACACATTGTACAACTCTACACATTTTGTGTAGACATTATATTAAGGTGTTTAAATCTACACATTCATCTCACCACAAAAGAGTCTGCATATAAAGTCTACACATTCATCTCACCACGTGAAACCACGCACCACGTATATATATTAAAGTCTACACCTAACAACTCTGCACATAATTTCTTTTAATTGTAAATTTCGTTATCTGATAAGTCTATACGTTCAAATTGTGCAGGATAAATTGTACACGTTTTAATGTGCACATTAAAGTCTACACGTTAAAACTGTACACATGAAACTCTGCACTTTGAAGTATACGCGCTAAGCTTCTAGAAAATATTATTTTTATCAGTTTATTATAATTAATAATTTATAAATAATAATAAGTTTGATTATGAATTAAAAGTTTGCATGCAAATTGTCTGCAAAAAAATCACCTTTTTATTTTCCTGTGAATGCACCACGTTGATATTGTTTTATGTAGCTAAAGATAATTAGGAATGGTGTCTATAAATGAGGCTTATATAATAATAGATGGTAGCCTCGGTGGCTAGACACTCTCTACTATATACTTTCACCGTATTTTTAGTAGTTCGAATCGCAATTAAAGCTGTAGTGCTCCCTTCATCTACTTGCTTGCAACCTAGTATGTGCATAGTAAAGTAACAAAAAGAATCCAGGTTTACTTACCTAATTTGTCATATCTTACAGGCATACTACACTAGCGTACCAAGTAAAAAAAAAATTACATTCAGTGACGCTATATTTTTCCAATGCATGTTGGCCTGTTGAACATAAAAATTGCTTTGAAAGATTTGTATGAATTAACTGGATAGGAAACCATGATTTTTTTACAAATATTTCGGTTCACTGTACTTTAATTACAAAATTAATCAGGAAAAAAGGCACTAATATTCGTTGCATATTCGATGATGTTTACCTTGATACCTTTTGCGACTAGATTCATCTTTTCTAGCTTGAGAAATATTTCGCAGAGTAAAGCTAACTTCCAAATTGTTTTTTCAAAATTATATTTTGAAATCCAATTCATATAAAAAAATTTCAATGCGAGTTTAAAGTTTTGCAGGCCAGAGTGTATTAGAAAACCCCTAAAATCAGACTACCCTGAAAAGGATGTGTTTTTATCACCTGGATCCTGGGTTTGATATCGTCAGAACTTTGGCATGTACACCTTGGGGGTTTTAAACTGTATTATATGTTTCTGAATCCTTGATGCAGATACGTTTTAAATAATTGGTGCCCTGAGGCTTTTTTTTACCAGTTACAAAAATTCCGATTCTCCAAGTATTTCAACGCAATTCTAATTACAAAAGATGTTTAGCCACACATTAATATTAGCCTTCAGCCTTAAACGTGCAGAGTTAAATGTGTAGGTATAATAGCGTGTAGATTTAAAAGTGTAGAGTTCAATGTGCAGAGTTTATTCGTGTAGAGTTTAATGTATAGACATTAATATGTCCAGTTTAATGTGCAGGCCTTTTTATCAGAAAAATGTTTATCTTGACAGTATACGAGGGCTGTCCCAAAAGTATCCGACCGACCTCGATCTCTCGGCGCTTGATTTATTCTTCGTCATCCGGAGGATGGCATCCTTCAAAGTAGTTCCCATTTGATTGAACAAGAAGCTCATATTGATGTTTCCACTTATTAAAGCACTCTTGAAAGTCAGACTTCGGAATCGCCTTTAGTGCATTCGTCGCATTAGTTTCAACAGTCTCTTTATCGTCGAATTGATGTCCCTTGAGCGGCATTTTCAATCGAGGAAACAGCGAAAAGTCGCAGGGACCTATATCGGGGCTTTATGGAGGCTGGCGGAGTTGCGCAACACTGTGTGTCAAAAAATACTGCTGCACAAGGTTTGATGCGTGCGCTGGAGCATTGTCGTGATGAAGAAGACAGTCACCGGTTTCCCAAAG
>JAAAKG020139025.1:0-12475 GCA_010014905.2 Druon quercuslanigerum
AAGGTGGGCGATTTGCGAAGCATTTGAAAAAAAAATGTTTTTTTGTAATTATAAAATTCAAAAATTTATAACTCGAAAAAAAAACAATAAAATATTGAAAAAAATAGGTGTCCTTTTTTTTGCATCTAGAACAAGAGTAAAAATCTGCAGCAGAATCAAATTTTTAGTTGTAAATTTTACGTGGAATTACCCATATACATATATAAGTGAACCCTTGAAAGAGAGAATTACATGGCACGACTTCATGCTCTGTGGTGCGAGAAACACCCAGAGTTATCGCACTTTTCGCGTCAACGTCTGCGGAACCATGCCGAAGTACTCCAAAAAGGGACTATGTAAGGGGAGCGCCTACTCTATTAGAGCCAGAACAAGCCGGCAGCAGATCTGGCTGAAATGGATGCAGAGCTTCGTGGACAATTTTCCGAAGAATCCGACCTCTGGACTATCAATTGTTGTGTGTATAAGCGATGCGAACCGTAAAACAAAACCAACGGTTGATCATAAGGCCAAAAGACGAATGCATCAACTCGCCATAAATATAGACTGTGCAAGAGAGTAAGCGTCCCGCATTCAGTGTGATCATCAGACAGCATATTGTTGAGAGAATACGGATACTATCTGATGCTAAGAAAAGTCTAGAGCGGAGAGACAGGTGGGTCAGAGAAAACCAACAGTTTCTCTCTGACACATTGCGACTCTTCCAAGACCCTCCAGTTGCCGTCGACCACCCGCCCAAACCAGAGGAGGTCGAAGTCTTTTGGAGAGAAGTCTACGAAGTGCAACATATACTTGATGAAGACCTAAAGAACATAAATAGCTTCAAGGAGCTTTCATAACAACATCTGAGGAAGAATGCCCAACCGTCACTACCGAGGAGGTGAAAAGGTATTGAGAGGTATGAAAAACTATTCCACTCCAGGACCAGATGGTATCAAGACCATCTGGTGGAAGAAGTTTCCTTCAACCCACCACCATCTGGCCTTATTTTCACCTCATATTTGAAGTCGGAAGAGCCAATTTCGGAGTGGTTGGTGGAAGGGCGCACAGTACACCTGCCGAAAATGGGCAACTTAGCCTACCCAAAGAATTACAGCCCAATCACTTGTCTAAACACACTGTATAAGATATTCACAGCTATCCTAAATGATAGGATTGTTCGAGCAATCGGACCTGTGTGGCAAGAAATATATGAAAAATGCGGCTCAAAGAAAGGCGCAGCAGGATGTTGGGAGAACCTGCTTGTCGATAGATATGTCTGCAAAGATGCAGCATCCTACCAGCCTGACATATCGATGGCCTGGATTGATTACCGGAAAGCTTTCGATTCGACCTCCCATAAGCTTATCATCTGTTTTTTCGAAAGCTTAAGGGTCCATCCGCAAATCGTGAGGTGCATAGAGAGATTGATGCCACTTTGAAAACCCAGATTTACTATCTCATTTGGGAAAAATCGCGTGACAACTAAGAAGCTCACTGTCCAAATATGTGTCTTTCAGGGCGAATCCATGAGCTTACTTCTCTTTTCCCTGACATTATTGCCACTATCTCTAGCAGTTCGCCATTTCCAGGGGTACCTTTGCGGCAAACCTGCAAATCCAATGCATAAGGTCACCCATGTATTTTACATGGATGAGCTTAAGATATATGCTAAAAATAAAGCGCAACTTTATCTAGCTCTAGGGATTGTCGAACGATACATTCAGGAAATAGGAATGGAATTTGGGTTAGAAAAATTCGCCAAGGTTTATTTGAAGCGAGGAAAACTTAATGGCATCTCTGAAGACTCTGAGCTCATCGTTAGAAGCGCTATACGACACCTTTGTTCTGGAGAGACTTGTACGTACCTGGGCCTGCCACAGAGCCGCATTCAGGATGTGACATCTATAAAGGATACTCTCCAAAGTACATATAAACGGCTCATCCGGCAGATGTGGTCTTCCGAACTGTCGGCGAGGAACAAATTATCTGCAACGAACATGCTTGCCGTCCCGGTAGTACTCTATTTATTTGGAGTGGTTCCGTGGACGAAGAACGAGCTCAGATCCCTTGATATCGGGACACGAAGGTTTATGCACATAAACAAAAGCATGCATCTTAAGTCTTCTGTCCCGCGAATCTACATCTTACACCGTCAAGGTGGTCGCAGATTATTGAATATTGAATGTCTTCACAACAGAATTATTTTGGGTTCATCACATAGAGTCGTAAGTGAAAGAGATCCTCTTCTTCAAAATGTTCAGGAAGCATGAAGAAGAGGGCACAGAAGCGTTACTGTAGAAAGCAGCGGAGGAGGTTGCTGAAATACTCGGACTTAACTTCAGTATCAGGAGTAAGCAGACTGCATCATATCTTATCTATCTCGAGTACTCACCTACATCCAAAGGCACAATGCGGCACTATTATGGCATTAACCTTAATATTGCTTCGCTAAACGCTCCTAAGGAAATAGAGTCGATTGTCGAGAATGAGAAGTCTCGCATATATTGGAACTTTATATTCTCGACAATTGTTTCTTTCGCACACTCAAGGCCTGACATAGTTCTCCTTTACTTCGAGAAGCAAACCATGCTCGTTATCAAATTTTCGGCAGCAGCTGAGAAAAACATCACAGACAAGGAGAATGAAAAGAAAAAGAGGTATAGAGACCTTGTAAGCGAGGTCTGTTAAGTTAGTCAACCTTATCATCGGCGCTCTTGGAGGTTCCAAGCTTTCACTGGTTAATAACCTGAAAAGCACCCCTGCGTGTGAAAAATATGCTATAACACTTGCGGGGAAAATGCAGATGGCGGTCGTCCTTGGGCCACTCCATGTCCTCTGGGTCTGGGATCTTACTACTATCGGCGAGAAAATGATAGGCATCTGACTTCCTCTCCTTCCACAATTCCTCTATCACTTCATCTCACTTCCCTTATTATCTCACCCTTACTATCCGCTTAATTTACCCAGTCACTACTTTCAGTACTACCCCTTCCTACAATTCTCTTACTTCCCCTACAACTTCTCCGACCGAAACTTGGTAGCACGTAGACGCGTATCAGGACATCTGATACGTGTCTACGTGCTACCAAGTGAGATGAAGTGATAGAGGAATTGTGGAAGGAGAGGAAGTAGGCGAAAGTAGGGTCAGAAGGGGAGAGAAAGTATGTTCGGAAAGTTTTGGACGAGTGAAGTAACGCCTTAATAGACTACGAAACCTTTCTTTGCAGGGGCAACGCACATGCCGGGACTAATTCTTTGTTAGAAGTGCACTTATTTCTGGACATAAAATCGGTTTCGGGCATGGCTTGCATTGGCCTTGATCCTTTATCGAAGGAATCCAAATGTAAACAGGTAGGACTGCATAAATCATTCCTGTTGGATTTGGAAGCATGGCGCAACCTGTTGCAACTAACACGCTGGAATTGCTGCCCTAGATCTGTTTGTCATGCTTGGCTAAGCATATACTCTTTCTACCCCGCAGCTCCTCTCATTACAAAACTGCGTTGGCCTTCAGTTCTAGGAGCAGCTTAAACTGGGGGTTTCTTATATCAGGAGTTGAGTGAGTGCGTTTATCGATTAAATTTAATAATAAAATTCGGAATTGAATCAATTCAATTGGAATTGAATTGGAATAAAACATTTTCTCTTGCATTTCCGACTGGGCGTGAAGAATATTCTCCTTCAGGGAAATTGATTTGAACCCCGCGGAGCAGCTAAATCGGACCAACCCGGTTTTATTAGAATTGTTCAATTTCAGCGTGCTGTGCGGTTCGGCCATTTCGCAAATCTCTCACCGAAAGTCGACGAGATAGGAACGCATATTCTGACGTGAAGGTCTTGGAACCAAGAGTGAAAAGACATTCACCCCTTCGTCGCAAAATCCCCGTAAGCCTTCCCACAAACACTTTTATTGCAATTCCCAGTTTATACACACGGAAATCGAAAAAAAAAATTATTGATAGAATGCTTTTTTTTATTAAAAAATTTATTTAATAGAAGAGGCTACTTTTTTCAAAACTAAAATAATTCGCTTTATTAATTACTTATTCATAAAAATTTATGATATAGAAAAATATTTTCAAATATGATAATCGGAGTAAGAATATTAAAATGTCAAACATTTTAGTAGACGATCTATTTTATCAGCAAACGGTCTACATCTGTCTTTTAGGTATTACTCATTAAAATAATTTGGATTCATTTGATTTAATTTATTATTAGTGTTTTTTATATATCCGTTTTTTCATTTATTTAGTGTCAATGTATCTCAGAACAATTTATTCCTCGTTTGTTTTCTGCAGTTCTTTTTCGAATACAATTTTGCGCGCCCCGTATTCTTTCGTTGTGGAAAATCCTTCTTATCAGGAGCTGTCAGAGAGATTGAAACTGTCTCATGAATTCTGAAAACGAATGGAATTTTTTTTCTTTTTATATTCAGTTTTATTATAGTTGGAAATTATTTTAAAATGCACGAACAAAGAAGCGTTGATTTATCAACAAAGCTTTTTCCTAATATAATAGAGGTATTATTCTTTTATAAATAAAAAGTATCCTCTAATAAAATATTTAAAAGAAATCAAAAAGATTCTACTTTGCGAGGACAAATAATTCCTTTATTTAATTCGCAGCACTATAAACTTACTTCAATTTTTCATGACTTAATAAATTAGATTCGTAATTAGATTACTATCTTGGATTCGAGCTAAAGTGTAATTTTTATTATAAACAATTAAAGTGATTGTATTTGATTTGATTTTGTTCACTTACCTTTTCTATTCGAATGTGAATGTTTTTTCAAATTTGTTACAATTTAAACAATTACGTTCTGAATATACAAAAAGATTTCTTTACCGTGGGAATAAATAGGAGAAAAAATATACCAGAACCTACTTGCAGTGCATTACCACCTGGAGACCACTAAATTCGTATTACAGTCTATTCGTGGAGTCGCCAATAAAAGTCGAATGTGAGCATGAATCTCGACATTGATTTACGAACTTTAAGAGATAAAGCAACTGGGACGAGCACTCACTGATATCAAAGACTATCAATCAAACGTTAATACTCTATTCAATTTATTGAACTTTTATCGTCTTAAAATATAAATATTTCCTAATAATAAAGTGCAGGTTACTCATTGTGCGTAATTATGTTCTTCTATCCAAGTATCATTACAACTAATCTTTATTTGTGAATTTCGTGTCGGTTGGTCACTTTATTTATCAGCAAATTATATTTTTATCTCAACTCCCGATATAAGAAGGGTCTCAGGCATGGCTTGCGTTGTTAATCCTAAATTGGAGAAAGCCAAATGTAAACAGGCTGGGCTGCTTGAATAATTTCTATTGGATTTAAGCGGATGACGTAACCTGATTCAACTAACGCGCTGAGGGTGGTCCTCCTGTTGCTTGTCGCGCTTGACTGAGCCACTGCTCCCCTCTCGGCTCCGCAACTCTCCTAAAGAAACCGTCTCGGCATTAATTCTTGAAACATCGTAAACTGGAGGTTCTTAAGTAGAGAGTTGAGTGCATTAATATATTTTTAATATCAAAGATTGTCTTTTTAATTTTGAAAAGTTGTTCTTTGTTCCTAGGGAGACTTGAACGATTAATAAAAAATGCGATTTTTATTATTTAATTGCTTTTTTAGTATTCATTATTTTATAAATGAAAATTCGATGGTTTAAGGGAAGAATAAAATAATTTTCGCGTACTCTGCGATATTCTAACATTTTACTAACTGTTCATAAATTCTTAAAATGCCAGAAACGCCGTTTTACGCTATGGACAGGAAGCACGTATGGGTATTTTCAGAGAACGTGATGTCTTCTAGAAACTACCTGCTGGAATTAAATATTTCAAACCGGTTTAGCCTTAAAAGAAACAAAATCTTTCTGTGAAATTTTAATAACTTGAGAGCATATAGTTATTTTAATCCATAACTGAGGCTGTGAATAATTTGATGGTTGATTTTGATTGCAAATATGCTGTTTGGTTTCTTCTGAAGTATCATTAATTCATGCCTTCGTTCCTTCTAAATGTATTTTACGATATTCCTAGGGGTTATCAATTTTCATCATGTCGCACATAAACATTACAGTAGAAACTGGATGTAGTGTACGTTTTGGGGTGGATGGTGACCATAAATCCAGAGTCTCCGAACGTAAATAGTAAGGGGGCGTATGAGCCGTTTCCGGTGGATTTTACTGCACAGTAAAAAATATTTTGAAAATTTTTTACTAGTACGGAGACAAGTGTAAACTAAATATTTTATCGGAAATTATGATGCTGGTTTGCTGTTACACATTTAAATAAATGTATTTCTTCCTTTAGTTATTTAACAGAAAATCACTTTCATTAATACTAGATTGACTGTCTACAAAAAATAATAGAAAACACTACAGTGGGACGACTCCGATGCTTGAAGCCGATCAGACCCACTCTCTCTCTCTCTCTCTCTCTCTCTCTCTCTCTCTCTCTCTCTCTACCTTGTAAGATAGACAGGGACGGTTTTATTGTATTCCAATGACAGGTTTTACTTTTCGTTTTGAAACGGACATTCTCTCTCTCTGTGTCTCTCTCTCTCTCTCTCTCTGTCTATATAATACTTCTTCTTTGCTTTCTATGTGGAATCGTAGGGCTTATTGGATAGCTATGATAGCGCCACCAATTTAGATGAATTTTGAATTTCAAATAAATAATAACAAGAAATATTATAATGAATAATTAATTTTGAACCGTAGTATAACATTTTTGATTAAGAAGATTGACTTTCACTGCTCTCTTTGATAAACATTGCTCCAATAACTTCAAGACAATACTTTGCGATATATATTCGCGTATCAGATGGCGATGTTGTCAATGTCAAAGACAGGCTTATTAGATCGCACGAAATAGTCCTATCAGTCCCATTGGCTTCAGTTGGCTTTAGACATCAAAGCCCCACGGTTTGTCAACGTGAGCTCGCCATCGGGCTTATTCGCTACGCAAACCTGTGTGCTTCCCGCTGCAACTGAACTGGAGCAACGTCATGGGGCAGGTACACAGGTAGGCCGTTAGCGTACAACACTCTACCACAGTGCTCCTGTTTTATCACAACAGAATGGAAACCGCACCGCCACCCCCAGCTCTTCTCACCAATGCCCGCGGCGCGGCGTCAATTCTCGGAAATCCAGTGAATCCAGGTGTCACTGTATTTTTCATTTATATCATATTACATTATTATACTTATTTAATTCGCTTCCAATCTAGGTAAGTTAAATTTGAATTTGAATTCATATACGTTTTCTTGATAACTTTTTAAATTTTAGCAAAAGATCAGTTCTTATTTTTTTTTAAATACAATGGAAATTCATGCCTGTGAGTATAGCTTTTCCCCTTGTATGATTAGCAATTGTGCTCGCAATTGTGGTATTCTGGTAGTGTATTAACAAAAGCATTGATCACATTCCACTCTATCCAACGGGGATAATTTAATTTTCAAATGAAATTTTGACTATCGAATAATAGTTCCTCTCAGCGATTCATTCAATTTATGGAATGTCATAAAATTTTTAGGGAGCTAGTCTGATGGGTATACTTTATCAGGTTTCGGAAATAGTCCTTGAAACGAGTTACCCACAATGCATCGTTAAAACTCCGGGCGTAGTTATTTCGGTATTTTCATCGGAATGCATATCAGCGGCATATCTCGAATAATCGATCCACGAACATTCCTCGTTTAAAGGCATTTCGCGTATTAAAAGAATCCATTCTCCGTTCTTCCCTCAAGGTGACTAGACACCCTTTCCAGCCAATGCTTTGGACGTACACCCAAGCATTCTAATCACCTTATTCTCTTCTTAGAGGGCCTTTCAGAAATCCCCAAACAGATCTACTATACTAATGTGTTTTCCAAATTATTTTTTATTCCTCTACTTTAGTTATAATATATCCCCTTGAGATTTGCATAACCTACGTTCCCTTACATATTTTTTACATAGCTTATTACCTAAGTATCATAATAATATATATCAGAATCTTAAATGTTTAGTCTGTCCCATCCAATGAAGGAACAAACGAGTGGTAGAAAGTTTGAGCTTACGAGTGAGTAAGCGAGAGAGAGAGAGATAGAGAGAGAGAGAGAGAGAGAGAGAGCGAAAAAGGGCAGCCTCACCTTATTCTGCTTAATTTTACTCAAACTTACTTTACTAATTCAATTACACGTATGCTTGTATGTGCGTTAATTTTTTTCTTATTTTCTTCCCATGCATAGGTTCCATTCTCTCTTCTTCAAAATATCTCATTCCTCTTTTTACTGCAAAGATTTTTCACATTCTCTCCCACAATTCCTTTAAAATTCTCTTGCTATTCTCCCCTCTCATCCCTTCCTGTCGTTGTTCTAAACTTATCCCTTGGAGTCTTCTCCTACCATTTAACTCGCAATTCTCCACTCTACTCCTAATGTCCATCTAATATATCTCTGTTGCAACCTCTCTACGTCCTCCATTCGCTTGCATGATAAAACGGAGATATTTAAATTCCTTTACTTTTTCTATCTTCAAATCTGTTCATCTCGCTGTATTTAGTAACAATCAGATTTGGTAAGAATCAAATCAATCATTTCTTCGATTCTCAATGTAAATATGAGTAAGTATTTTTTGTAAATCTTACTCGCTGCATTTATTTTCTTGCATCTACTCATTTTTTAAATTTATTATCAACGTCTTAGTCCCCTAACTTTACGCCTGTGATCCCTTTTATGCAGCTCCTCTTCCAAATCTAAAATTAATTTATTAAGCAGGAGAGGACTTGCCAGGTTAAACCTGCCTTCCATTTGTAGATAACGAAAAATGAGTTGAATGTCACCTTAAATTCCATACACGTTGCTATCGTGTTCCCTCTCTTTCTCTGCTAATCCTTATCTTTATAATATTTCAATTTATATTCATAATATTTTTATATCATATTATTTATTTTTGAAACTCAGTATGTAAATATTAATAATAATTCCCTTACTTTTCCTACACCCTGCCTGTTTGCGTGGAATTATCTTTTTTGCTTACTTCTTTCTTTAACATTTCTGATTCTGTTGTGACATATATCTTTAACGTTTAACCTGCTCTACTTGACCTGTTTATGTTTGCATACCCCAGGGCAAAAACCCTAATAGTTTCAGTTGGGTATCCGTCTGTCGACTTTTTTCCGTGATAGGGTAGTAAGGGGAGGGGAAGTAATGGATATAAGTAGGTACATTTAGGGGGGGGACTTGGAGAGTAGGGGAGGGCAATTATGTGAAGCGTGGAAAGGGGAAATAAGGGGTGGAGAAGTAGGTGAAGTAAGGAGAACTGAGAAAAGTGAGGGGTGATGGTGTGTGGTAAATGAGGAGAGGAAACAGGGGAAGTGAGGAGAGTGGTAGTAGAGGAAGTGTTGAGAGGGGCAGAAGAGGAGGGAGAAGTTGGCATAGTGCGGGATGGAGGAGTGAAAGGAGAACAATTATGGGAGGGGAAGTAGGTGAAATCAAGAGGAGGCTTTTAGAAACCCTTTTTTGTAGTCTCGCGTCGCCTACTCTGACTAATTGTTTTACGATTTGTGCCACTATTCCTTCTACCCATATTTCGGGACAACCCTCTCGTCTCTATTTCACATTATCTCCTTCAATTTGTTTTAACTATGTTTCCAAACTTTATTCGGGATTTCATATCTACCTGCTGCCTTTCAATCTTTTATTGATCCTTTCGTCTTCCCTATTTCTTACCTCTTGATATCCTCTTTTTCTTCCTTTCGCATTCTGTATTTACCTTCTTTCGTTATTTTCTTTTCCACTTATGCTAAAAATTCCATAAAATATTTTCTCCGATTCTCGCATATTCGTGCCGTCTAAAGCACGCTATAAATAACCCAAATTCAGCCCTTACTAATGGATCTTTTCTCAAGCATGAAAGTGGCACCTAAGGCCACACCCTTGAACGAGTAAAAATGTAAGGATCAAACTCAAAGTCAGAAAAAGGCTTTCACGATACACTTTTGGTACTTCCTGTCGAAAGTGGTGGTCCAAAGTCAAGCCATCCAAGTGAACAATGAAAAGCATTGATCCATCGTTGAAACGGAGCGTAGAATTCCACTTCTGATGGTACTTGCTTGCATCACCCACCCTCTAGTCATCTCAACATTTCACCCCATAGAGTTGGTTCTGCTCAATGTCGTCTTTCAAGACAAAACCCTACAGCTGAGCACTGGGAGAGAGGTGCACACTCTCTTACTTGCCAGGTTGGCTTCTAGCTTGCAAGGGTCTAATATGAGTATACCAGCTTTTGCGTTCCCAAAAGAGTCGTAACAGCGTGCATTGCGAGCGATTTCTCCAAATTATTTCGTGCAATGGAATCGAAAATCGTACCCTTTGTCCCACGCTTCGTTGCGAATTTCCATTTCCGTAAATTGTCCCTTCAATTTTCTTCTTGAAATAGAACTGTTGTGCGACAAAAGGAGGTCAGCGTTTAAAGTTTTAGCTTCAAAACTTCTTGGCTAAGTAGTATTTTAACTGATATGAAAAACTTTTCGTTAGCTTGTTTATATTGAAAGTGGTGGATTTACATAAATTGGAGGGATTTTTATAAGCGGGTGATACTAGTATTTTTTTGCCTAAAATGGTCTATTGAGTAGTCCTGATGCATATTCCAAATTTGTTGCTACGCATCCCGGAATTATTTTTGAAAAAAGTTCCAAAAATGGTGATTGGTGAGCAGAATGTCCAATAGCAAAATTCTTGGAAATTCAAACAATTTCACCATTTATCATCAGTTTTTCAATAAAAGCCGAGTAAGTAGCCTGGTGCCGAGTAAGTAACGTGATTTTTTTTTTGACTTTCGTAGCCCGTCCGTTCATTGTGCTTTTTTAAGGGAGGAAAAGCTAGGAGTGAAGAAGTTGGGGGAGTGATGGGAGGAGTGGTAGAGGAGTTATGGGAGGCAGAATTGGTGGAAGAGTGAGGTGGTGATAAGAGGAGAAATAGAGGAGAGATAAGTAGAAGGGGTGGGATTGGAGTCAAGGTTGAAGAATAGAAGAAGTTGGGGAAGTGAGAGGACGAAAATTATGGGATGTCAATGAGATAATTGAAAGAGTAACTAACGAATTAACAGGATTGGAAAAAACTTTTTTTGTATTTACATCTGTTTAGAGGTATGGAATGTAAATGTAAATTTTTTCTTAAAATTAACAGGTTTCAAAATACAGATGAAAACTTGAGAATTTGATTTTTCAGCTATTTCAAAAGAAGATTCGGTTACTTTGAAGAAACATATCTCTGTATCTATTGAAGCTAGAAGGTTATCTTTTTATTTTTGTCACAGTTTTGTCTAGTTTAATTTTGCTGTTAAACATTTTGCTCTAAAATGAAACAGAAAGAGTCAATTTACGCAAGAATGTGATGCCTGGCTTACTGTAAAAATAATAATTTTTTAATTCTTAATGAAAGAAATATAAATAATTAAATTAGAAAATGTCTAAAAAAATCTACCGGTGCCGCGGGCACATTCTCATCGCGCACTGCACTCTGATAAGGGGGCCTGCTCTACCAATAACCTTCTTACCTTCGTTTATGCGTCTATCTAACTCCTCATCTATCTTCCCGTCCCTAGTAAATAATCTACAATGTTGCAACAAATAACTAGATGAATTAAAAGTAAAATAATGTTAGAGTTTGCGAACTACAAATGTATTTAAGATATGAGATTTTCGTAGTTTTGGATTATAAAAAAATAAATATTAGTTTCAGGGAAATATATAATGAATATGAAAATTCTCTTATTTTGTGTCCGAGTTATAAAACATAATTGGCTCCGGTAAAAGTCATAAACAGTGCAATTCCTTATAAACAGATATATATAAGAGCATTGATGCACCTTTAAACATTTATTGTAAGGAATGGAAAAATTGTTGGTCCTTCCCTATGCAAATGATTAAAAATTTATAATAGATGAGATGAGAAATTTATAACCTGAGCATCTGAAAAAATATTTTTGAGAAATTTCTTCAACATGGTTTCTTTAATCATTTCTTCGCCACTAAAATTTTATAAAACACCCAGAAAAAGATTTGGTTGACCGAAGAAAATTGTTTGGTTAATAAAATTTGTTTTATTGATTACACCATATCCTTTGGTTGATACTAGCAAATATTTTGGTTGGACTGAGTAAAACTTTTTTTTAATCCAAGTAAACATTTTGCTGGGTCCAAGATAATATTTTAGTTAATTCAAGTAAGAGTTTTTGCTATTTTAAGGAAAGAGTTTGGTTGATTTAATAAAAACTTGTAGTTTATCTGACCAGAAACGACTCAGCACAATGTACATTGTAAGTGGCTTACCGTGGAATTGTGTCATATTGTGTAAATTATTTAGTAGTTCATTAAACTATTAAAAATTAAAAGACTAATTTTTCTTGGTTCTATTATTATTATTATTACACTATTAAGCCGTTTCCCTTTCGGGGTAGGCGTGACTCACTCGGTAGGGAGGGGAGTAG
>JAAAKG020139026.1:0-12475 GCA_010014905.2 Druon quercuslanigerum
GTTGAAGTGCAAAACGGATTAAAATTAAGTTTTTCAAAAAAGTCAGTTTTTTGGTTTTATTTCGAAAACTAAAAAAGCTACAACTTTGTTGTCTATCGGAAAAAGATGCAGAATAAAATTTCACGTCCAGATATATCTTTCAAAAATTTTTAATCCAAAATTTGTTTTAAAGCCTCCAGGGGACTATGATTTGGCACGAGAAAATTCTGTACGCCCTTATACGATCCGGCCGCTCAATTGTTGAACTTCAAGCCAAAAGATGAATTTTCTGTAAAACATTACAAATTTTAACAGTAAAGTTAGTTTTCAACTAAAGAGAAGAGTAGGAGATATTCAATCAGTTTAGTTGCATTTTTACCGAAGATTTAAGGTTTAAACAAAAATGGTAAAATGTTGATATTTTAACCAAAAAATATCAAATTTCTATGAATAAGGAAAATTTTCAACAAAACAGACTAATTTTCTATAAAAAAAAGACGAATTTTTAACTAAATGCATGAATTCTCAAACAAATATTTCAAATTTCAACTACAAGCGGAAAATTTTCTCCGAAGAATGAAAATATTAAATTTGCAGTAAACAAAAAATTGCAACAACAAATAACGAATTTTCAACAAAATAGTCCAATTTTAAAGTAAAGTAGTGAATTTTTCGAAAAAAAAGATCAATCTTCAAAAGATCAAGATATCGTATGTCATAAAAGAAAAAAAGGTTATTTAGAACAGAAATGTGGAACATTTAAGCCACATGGCGATTTCTTAACAAAAAAATAGAAATTTCAACAAAATTGTTGCATTTTCCACGAAATAATACAAATTTTACCTAACAATATTTTCAGGAGGAAGCAATAGCAAACAAAAAGAGAAATAGAACTACAAGGCAATAAATCACTGGCAAGAATATTATATCAGTGTGCCTGCAAAGTCTTTGATAAACAGAATAAAGCAATTTTAAATTTATTATCCTTAACAGTTATTGAAAGAGCTTGTTACAGAAATCCCCTGACTTTTCCCTGACCTACGACCACCCTGATTACGTATATATGGTGACTTCGTCCATTAGCGTTTTACCGCAGACATTGAGTTTTAATTTTACTCTTGTTTTTTTCTTGGTAGGTACAGCTCTCGCTAAAACAAAGGTAAAAAGCAATATATCTCTGTAATTGCACCCAACCTGCAATACTTAAACGAGACCTGTACCTAACAAGAAAAGGATATGACTAAAATAATGCTTAATATCTGAGGTAAAACGCTAATGGACAACGTCAGCGATTAAAGGATTCCCAAAGAACGTGGAGTAAAGGAAACACTGTTTGACAAGAATAAAAGAAATTTCTTGCGATGATTTGGTCAGGTTGAGAGAATGAAATAACTGCTCACGAAGAAAAATTGATTTAGTTAAAGTAAATGCCGGCGTACCCAGATTCCCAGGACCCAAATGGAGCTAAATAGGTATGCCAGGACATGAAAGTGAGGCGACAAATACTTTTGAAGCTCTTCATCTGGGGTGATTGCTAGAGAGATTGATCTGTATAAAGATGCTAGAACCGAGTGTATATATTTGATTGAAATTCAAACAATAAAGAACCGGAACGTAAAATTCTAAATTTGACTCAAATAGCCCCTTTTTATGTAAGGGCACGCTTTAATCAGCCAACATAGTGTGAAATCGATTAAGCGAGAACCTTAATGCAATGAATAGATTTAGATTTTATGTTGGTTCGTTATTTTTTTCCAAAAGTCATTGGCCGTGGTTGTCACAAGTGCGCAATTTGAATCGGCTTCGCAATTCGAGGTCGAGGATCGATGGTAGTACATAAAGCGTCGACGACCTTTTGAGACCTCGCTGGTACCAAGGGGAAATCGAGAACCTGCATCCGCGTCGTGATCAACCTTTTTTGGTCAGGATGTCAGATATAACCCACGCGATTAAAAAATTCTCCACTGAAAACCCACGATAAATCGTCTTAATTCTTATTTTAAAAACATATTTTTAAAAAATTTGTTGATAAAATTAAGGTCAACAATTTTGCATGTTGACATTTTAGAAACAGTCTATAAACTTCGTTAATGAGATTCAGATATTTTTAGCAAAATTCAGTCAAAAGAGAGGACATAAAGCGATTTTCGAAGAATTAGGGGAATAGATTTTTTTTTAAGAAAAAAAAGATTAATTTTCTACAAAACAGTTGAATTGTAATAAAAAAATTCATTTTTAACCAAATACTTTTTTTTTGCAAAAATAATGACTTTTGGAAAATATTGTTAAGTTTTGAATAAAATAATTAAATTTTCAACCAAATAATAAAAATGCTGAACAAAAAAGATGAATTTTCAAGAAAAGAGTAGATTTTTCAACCATAAATAATTTCTCAGTTAAGAAAGAAGAAAAATTTGAACCAAATTAGGGAACTTTCAAATCGAATTTTCTACAAAAAAGTTGAACTTGCAACCCGAATATATACTTTCTCAACAGAAAAGTTTATTTCTAACCGAATACTTGGATTTTTAATAAAAATGAATGCTTTTGGAAAATATTGTGTAATTTTTAACAAACTAATTAAATCTTCAGCCACAAATGATTTTTCAGACAAATAATACAGATTTGAACAAAATTGTGGAACTTTTAAATAAATAAACGAATTTTTCTGCAAAACAGTTGAATTTGCAACGAAAAATTTAATTTTCAACCAAAGAGATGAATTTTTGTTTACAATGATGATGTTTCAACTAAAAAAATGAGTTTTTCAACGAAGTAGTTGAATTTTCAATCAAAAACGATTTTTAAGTCAAGAAAATAAATTCATATCGTCCAAATTATTGAATTTTTTACAAAAGAGGTGAATTTTTAACCCGTAATTGTAAATTTTCAACCAAAAAGTTCATTTCCCACGAAATAATTAAATTTTTGAGCAAAAACCATGACTTTTGAAAAAGCTTGTTGAATTTGTAAGAGAATATTTTTTTTAAATAAAATAATGAAAATGTCAAACGGAAAGTATTTTTTAAAAAGAAAGTAGTTAATTGTTAAACCACGATCCACGAATGATTTTGCAGTCAAGAAAGAATAAAAATTTGAAAAAAATTATAAACCTTTCGCATAAATAAATAAACGAATTTTCTGAAAACTGTTAAATTTGCAACAAAAAAATTAATTTTTAACCAAAGATATAAATTTTTAACTGTAATTATGAAAAGATTTTTCAGTCAAGAAAAAAAAACTTTCAACCAAACTGTTAAATTTTAGAGAAAATAATTAAACTTTTAACAAAATCTTTAAGTTATTGACCAAAAAGAAAGAATTTTATCAAAGATTTGGGAATTTTCAACCAAATAATAAAAATGTAATAAAAAAAGATGAATTTTCAAGAGAATAGTTTATTTTTGAATCATAAATAATTTTTTAGTTAAGAAAAAACTAAAACTTTGAACAAAATTGTGCAAATTTTAAATAAATAAACAAACTAGTTTTCTGTAAAACAGTCGAATTTGCAACAAAAAAGTTAATTTTTTAGCCAAAGAGATGAATTTTCATTTACAATGATGAATCTTTAAATTAAACAATGAGTTTTTCAACGAAGTAGTGGAATTTTCAATCAAAAATGATTTTTCAGTCAAGAAAATAAATTAATATCATCCCAATTATTGAATTTTTTCAAAACAGTTGAATTTTTAATCCGTACTTACAAATTTTTAACTAAAAAGTTCGTTTCCAACTAAATACTTGCATTTTTGAGCAAAAAGCATGACTTTTAAAAAAGATTGTTAAATTTCTAACAGAATAATTAATTTTTTAATCAATTAATGAAAATGTCAAACTGAAAGGATTAACTTTCAAGAAAGTAGTTGATTTTTAAAACACAAATGATTTTTCAGACAAGAAAGAATAAAAATTTGAAGAAAATTGTTGCATTTTTAGGAAAAAAATTTAATTTTTGAACAGAAAGAATGAATTTGGGAAAAGATTTTTAAATTTTCAATAAAATAATAAAAATTTTAATTAAAAAAATGAATTTTCAAGAGAGTAGTTTATTTTTAAACTAGAAATGATTTTTCAGTTAAGAAAGAACTAAAATTTGAACAAAATTGTGGAAATTTTAAATGAATAAACAAACTAATTTTCTGCAAAAAAGTTGAATTTGCAACAAAAAAGTTAATTTTCAACCAAAGCGATGAATTTTCATTTACAATGATGAAGCTTCAACTAAAAAAAATGAGTTTTCCAACGAAGCAGTCGAATTTTTAATAAAAAACGATTTTTCATTTAAAAAAATAAATTAATATCCAAATTATTGAGAATAATTTTTTTTTAATTAAATAATGAGAATGTTAAACGGAAAGGATTTTTTAAAAAAAGAAAGTAGTTGATTTTTAAACCACGAATGATTTTTTAGTCAACAAAGAATAAACATTTGAACCAAATTATAGAACTTTCAAATAAATAAACAAATGATTTTTCGAACTAAGATATAAATTTTTAACTGTAATTATGAATCTTTAACCAAAAAATGAATTTTTTTAAACATAGTAGTTGAATTTTCAACCAAACAAAGATTTTCAGTCAAGAAGGAACAAAAATTTTAACCAAATGGTTGATGATGAATTTTCAAGAGAATAGTTTATTTTTAAACCAGAAATGATTTTTCAGTCAAGAAAGAACAAAATTTGAACTAAATTGTGGAAATTTTAGTTGAAAACTGTTTAATTTGCAAAAAAAAATTCATTCTTAACCAAAAAGATGAGTTTTCAACTACATTGATGAATCTTCAACAAATAAAATTATTTTCTTAATAAAGTAGTTGAATTTTCAACCAAAACAGTTTTTTCAGTCAAGTAAAAAAAAACATTTCTATCAAAACGGTTAAATTTTTTAACCAAAGAGCAAATTTTTTTCGAAACAGTTTTAGTTTCAACTCGAATTTATAAATTTTCAAAAAAATTAATTTTCAAACAAATGCTTAAATTTTTCACCATAAAGCATAAATTTTAAAAAAGATTGTTGAATTTTTAACAGAATAATTAAATTTTTTATCCAACAGTATAATTTTTAATAAAAAAAGATAAGCAAAAGATTTAAATAGAGATAAGACTGTGAAGCCTGTGATAAACAAAGTAAATATTATATAAATATATATATGTTAGAAATTTTATTATTATGAATGTTCTTATGTTAGAAAACTGGAAATGTTGTTTAGAGAATAATGTAAATTTTCTGTTGCACATTTTTAAAAATATAATTTTGTATTGCAGTATTATATATTATTATATAATATTATATTTTTTATTACATCAACTTAACAAAGATGCAGAAAACGACAACCGTGTACAAATATAATTTTTATTAAAACTGCCTAATGACACTGAACCACAAATTCTCTAAAAGGAAATTTGACCCTTATTTTGAAGAAAATACCAGAAAACTTTTCAATTTTTATTCAAAAAAAGAGGAATGATCTTAGAAAATATGAAACTAGGTGCGGTTTCGCATCTCCAGCGTGTCCCGGTTTGCCCCGGCTTACGGCATCCTTTCTCTCAAGTTTAAATTCCAACCCGCCATTAATTTTGTATCCAAAAAATGCGATATATTTATAAAATAGTTTGAAAGGAGAAGATTGTGAAAAAGGAAACGTCTCCGAATTGAAATTCTCTGTAACATTTGCAAACGTTGCGAGTTTCGGTTCGTCAACTCCCAACAATGCTGACAATAATAATTTCACAAGCAGAGAATGCAGTAGCATAGACGATGTTTGTCGCGTCGCATCGCATCACCGGTACACACAGAACAGAGCTCACTTAACGAGAGAAAATAATGGGAAAAAAATACATAAAAAAATATAAAATCACTTGTCTGTCTTGCTATTGGCAGTGACGTAAGCATCAGTAAATAGCTGATAGTCACATTGCTTTGCAAACGCGGTTTGCATTCCAATTTGTTATCGAGAAGGCTTCAAATGCTCAGAAACGGTCGCACCCATCGCCACATATTCCAAGGGCTTTTCTGGTGTGAAAGAAAATCGTTAACTTTATTCGATGAGGTTTACAGGTCAACCTGTCTCTTTTCTCTTTTGCAATCTCTGTTTGTAAAATATTCATATCTGCTATAAACACACACGAGGATAAAGAACAGGAAAATCACATTCTGCAGATATTTTCCTACTTCATGTATCTCCTTTTTAGTTTAGTTTATATGAGATTTAATTTTATAAGTAACTGGTTCAACCATTTCAAATTAGTAACTTATGCAAATGAGCAATCTCTAATTTAAGGGCCATAACAAAATTTTAAATTAAAAAATGTAGAGCTTTGTTAATGTCCATAAAAATGTTTATGGTCTTGGTTTTTTAAATTTGGGACAGCAATCTAGAGATATTAAGCCGAAAAATTTGAATGTGAATAAAAAAATTCTGCATTCCACGACTGATTATCGATTGCTGCCCAAATTTAAAAATCCAAAATCATAAACTATAAAATCCATTTTTCCCAGTGATGGACTTCAATTTAGCCATATTTGAAGAGTGACAATACATAACTAGATAAACGACAAAATCTCAATTTTTCAGGAAAGCGACAAAAAATTATGTAAAATCGAAATCACCATTTAAATATGATACAGAAGCCCATTTCCGAGATGAGGGGTCAGCTGACAATTTTAAAGTGGCAATGATTAAAAATTGTAATAGGCTTGGCTGCGGATTGCGATAAAATCAGGGTGGCCGCTCGACCGGGAAACCGGAAATTTTATGATATCAGGGAAAACCGGAAAATGACAGTAGAACTTATTTTTTTGACCGGGAATTTTACAAATTTTTAGAAAAAATAGTTCTAAGTTTGATTTCAACAGCTTAAAAAAAAATTAGTTCAATTGCTATCTTTTTCCATTGTGGTTTCATCCAGTAATTCGAAAATCTTTTGTTTAAAAATTTTGTTTTTTTAGGTCTAATTTTAAAGAGTATATTCTTCATTTAAAGAATTTTAAAATGCAGTTTGAAAGAATTTAAAAATTAAAAATTAGAAGTGTTTGAAATCGCTAATTTTGGATTAAACAAATTTTAATTGATAAATATAAATAATGACTTTTAGAATTGTACTGTACTTTAAAAATTAAAAAATGAATAATTATTCAATAAATTATAGTTGAATGAAAAAGGCTTTTAAAATTTTAAAATTTTTAACCCAAAAAGGTCAACTTTCTACCAAAAAAGATAAATTTTCAACGAAAGAGTTTTGTTTTCAACAAAAATTAAATTTAGAACAAACAATTTATTTTTAAAAAAATACTTTGTAACAAAATTGGAATCAGTTCCAAATTGAAGAATTTCCCAAATTTTTACTTTAAAAATGAAAATACTGCAATTTGAAAGTCTTAGCAATTAAATGACTGATCGGAACTTTATAAACTATTTTCGATTTTAAAGTAACTTTAAAAGAATATATTTATAACTAAAGGCTTTTTACTGAATTTTAAATATTGTTTCAGCCTACAATTTGAAAATTAAAAAATTTTTAATTAGGAAAAATAAAAATTGCTTAATATTTAGAATTACCTGACTCTTTATATAAAATCAGTAATTACGAATTAAATATTTAAAACTAAAATTTGAAAATTACAATTTTAATTGTTCTATTTAAAAAATTTAAATTTAAAAGCAAAATTCTTGAATTTTAAAGTATAAACAAATATTGAATACCTATTATTCTTAAAAACCCGAGAAAGTTAAAAAAATATTTAGAAGTTTTGAAAAGATCACAAAATCGTAACAAAATTTCGGTGCAAATATTCCACGCCCTAATGAAGGACAAAATATATATTTTTACAGATTTTAAACCAAAAACTTTCGAATCTTTTTGAGAACTTTATTGTGACAGGCTTCAAACAAAAATAAAATAAATTTTCTTAAGATTTCTAGGAAATTTAGTTTTAAGAGAATATTTTGAAATATTTTATTAGTATTATTATTATTATTATCACACCATTAAGCCGTTTTCCTTTGATTTCCAAAATTGACAAAAATTAATCTGGAAGATGTTAAGAAATTTTTTATTTTCAAGTATGTAGAAAACTTTCGAAAAAATTTGAATCATTTTAAAAGATGTTTAGATGTTCTGAAAAGTTAAAAAAATAATTAAACATTTGAACAAATGTAAAACATAAATATTTTTCAATATTTTGAAATAAAATATTGAAGCTTTTTAAGGATTTTCAAGACAAGTGTAACCCTGTGAGTGATGTACGATATTTGATTTGAAATCAGTATTTTATGAGAAGAAACATGTTAAGAATTTTTTTATTTTGCACGATGTTGTCGAAAATTTTCCAAAAAATTTTAATCATTTTAAAATATGTGTAGATGTTCTAAAAAGTTTCAAAAATAATTAAACGTTTAAACAAATGTAAAAAAGCATAAAGGTTTTTCAATATTTTTAAATAAAATATTGAAGCTTTTTAAGGATTTTCAAGCTATTTAAAATAATAAATAATATAAAAAGTGTTTAGTTTATAAAAAAAGTAATCGTTCAATTTTTAATTGCCTAATCTTTAGTTCCAATTATAGTATATCACATCACAAGTAGGTTTAGACACGGCTTCACGGGGATTACATGGTTTTTCAAGTCGAACTTGCAAACGTTGAGCTTCACGTGAAGACGTGTGTAATTCTGCGAGTGATGTACGATATTTGATTTGAAATCATTATTTTATGAGACGAAAGATGTTGAGAAATTTTTATTTTTTTTATTTTGCAGGATGTTTTAGAAAATGTTCTAAAAAATTTGAATCATTCTAAAAGATGTTTAGATGTTCAGAAAAGTTTCAAAAATAATTAAACGTTTGAACAAATGTAAAACAACATAAATATTTTTGAATATTTTGAAATAAAATATTGAAGCTTTTTCAGGATTTTCAAACTATTTAAAATAAAAACAATAAAAATTGTAATATAAAAATTTATCAGTTTATAAATAAAATAATTGTTCAATTTTTAATTGTGCAATCTTTAGTTTTAATAATAGTATATCACATCACAAGTAGTACACACGGCTCCACGGGGATCACATGGGTTTTCAAGTCGAACTCGCAAACGTTGAGCTTTACGTGAAGACGTGTGTAACCCTGCAAGTGATGTACGATATTTGATTTGAAATCAGTATTTTATAAGGCGAAAGATGTTGAGAAATTTTTTACTTTTTATTTTGCAGGACGTTGGAGAAAATTTTCGAAAAAATTTGAATCATTTTAAAAGATGTGTAGATGTTCTGAAAAGTTTCAAAAATAATTAAACCTTTCAACATTGTAATATAAAAAGTGTTTAGTTTATAAAAAAAGTAATCTTTCAATTTTTAATTGTCTAATCTTTATTTCCAATAATAGTATATCACATCACAATTAGGGTTACACAGGGCTTCACAGGGCTTCTCAAACGTTGAGCTTCACGTGAAGACGCGTGTAACCCTGCGAGTGATGTACGATATTTGATTCGAAATCAGTATTTTATGAGACTGCAGGGCTATCATAAAAGTTATTCGTGACGTTTATAATATCTTCGGTCGTCAAAAAATATAACTGACGTGGCAGACATCTGTTTGGGTTGTGATTGGTAATCTCGAATGGCGCGAAATTTTAAATATGGTTCGCTTTCATCAGTCCGTTTAGAGACTACATCCTGAGTTATTCAGTTGATTTTTTATAATTTCAGGATTGTTTAACTCTCTCAACTTGAAAAATATTATTTTTCGAAGATTCTGCTTAACTTTGAATTTGTACAACTGTATTTTTTTTTACTTATTACTTATTTTTAAAGACCGAGGAAACGTGAACTCTTATTTCGAAGGAAAGCACTACGAAAATAGATCACTTCCCTTTCCTATTGTAGGTATTTAAAAAAAATCGACTGCTTTCAGATTCATTCTAAACACGTTTTCCGATGTGCTGCAAGTATTGCAATTACACCGTTCTGTTTTTTTACATATAAGTGTTGATTGTTAAATATAAAAACTTTTCTTAGTACACCCATATCTGCATATTTTTATTGAGTGAGTGAAAAAAATGTGTCTGCATTTTGTTGAATGACGAACATTTTTTACTATTCTTCAAATCCAAGAATGGGAAGAGCCTCGTAAAGTGAAGGTCAGTTTTGTTATTCTAAATTCAAATAAGGACTTCATAAAATTTAATTATTACTCCATCATAAAAAGTATTATGCTTTCTTGAAAAAAATTATCTAAGGAATGCTCTTTACGGTTCCGGAAATTACTTGCAAAAATTATCATTCTTTAAAACAATCAGTAAAACATAAACATATTATTTTTCTTGTTTGCGTGTGTATAATTTTATATTTAAAACAACCAAAACTTTATGTTTAAATTGATGTTAGATAAACATGAAGATCCTTTCTAATGTTTCAATTAATAATAAATTATGAAATTAATCCTGAAATATTATAATATTAACTAAACTAATATTTTTTTATTAGCTCATGCACGCGCTAATGTTTATTGTCTGAAAGTTAATTCAACTGATTTAAACTAGAAGGAACTTGATTTTCGAAGGTCGCATAATCTACAGAGCAGAAATATAGGAATTTTTATCTGCAATTACTGTCTGTTCTGAATAATTATTTCCTGACCAGGTGTATTAAGCAAAAATAAAAAAAATATGTGTCAAGTTCTTAAATGAAAAAAATAAAATTAATAAGAGGAAACTTTTTTAAAAAATTACCAAGATGTTTTTTAATTTGTAGATTTATCTAAAGATGAATCCTCGTATGATTACCACATTAAACTGTTAACATATATTAAGCTTAAAAAAAGAGTTGAATTTTTAACCCAAAAAGGTCAACTTTCTACCAAAAAAGATAAAATTTCAAAGAAAGAGTTTTGTTTTCAATAACAAAAATTAATTTTGGAACAAACAATTTCTTTTAAAAAATTACTTTTTAACAAGATAGTTAGTTTAATTTTCAGTAAAATAATATATTATTCAATATAAAAAGCTGAACATTTTAGAGAAAAGTTGATTTTTAAACCCAAAAATAATAATTTTTAACGAAAAAGATGATTTTTCAGTCACTAAGTTTGATTTCCAACAAGAAAAATTAATTTTAAACTTAAATTTTGCATTTGAAACCAATTAGTGCTATTTTTAAGCAAACGAGAAGAATTTTTAAGAAAACCATTGCATTTTTAACCGAATAGTTATATGTTTAACAAAAAAAAAATGGTTTAGAAGACAGTTGAATTTTCAACCATGAAGTTCTCTAGCAAAATAATTTAATTTTAACAAAATAGGTGAATTTTCAACTAGAAGAGATAACTTTTCAGCGAAATACTTTAATTTTCAAATAAAAAAGAAAAATTTTGAACCAAAAATGAATTACTTAAACTTTTAGAATGCAAAAAAATGTTATGCCAAAAGGCAAATTCTCTAAAAAAAAAGTTGAATTCTTAACAAAATAATTCAGGTCTCCACGAAATAGTGAAATTTTTAACTAAAAAATACATTTTCCACCTACATAGATGTATTTCCAACCACATAGTTGAATTTTCCAGTAAAAATTATTTTTTATTTTAATCAAATAGAAAACAATAAATTTCCAACTTATGAAATAAATTTGTAACGAAATAGTTCAACATTCGACGAAGCAGTTGAATTTTTGTTCTATAAGAATAATTTTCTACCACAAATGACGAATTTTGAATCAAATAATCCAATTTAGAATTTTAAAAAATTGAACTTTACCCTAAAACAGTTGCTTTTTCAACCCAAAAGGCGAGTTTTTTTACTGAAAAAGATGAATAGTCAACAAAACACTAAAATTTACGACCAAAAAGATAACTTAAAAAAAAATTGAATTCTCAACAAAATAATTTAAGTCTCCACGAAATAGAGAAATTTTTAACTGAAAATTACATTTGCAACCTACATAAATGTATTTTCAACCAAATAGTTCAATTTTCCACTAAAAATTAGAATTTATTTAATCAAATAGAAAACAAGTAATAAAAAAAAACAAAAAAAAACCAATAAAGTAGTTCAAGTTTCAATCAAGAAAAATAATTTTCTACCAGAACGGACGGATTTTTACAAAAATATTTGATTTTTTAACCAATTATTCGAATTTTAACTATAAAAGATCAATTTTCAAAGGAAAAATCGAATAGTCAAATTTGCATTTCAAAACATTGAATTTTAAGAAACAAAAACGATTTTTAACAATAAATTTCAAGTTTGAACTTAAAATAATAAATTTTAAATAAAAAATGGAATAGTTACACTACCGTCGGAAATTATGAGATCGATTGACGATAACTCAGCAAACAAAGATGACAGGGCATAAAAAAAACAGTTGGAAAGCCTATAAAATTCCACGTCTAGTGATGTCGAACAGATTTTTTTTGGATGTGCTGAAGAGAATACAGCACGTGATAAGTTTCAAAAAAAATTCTAGATTTTCTAAAATTTTGTACCTCGACTTCAACTT
>JAAAKG020139027.1:0-12475 GCA_010014905.2 Druon quercuslanigerum
GAAAAAAACATTCTTAATTACAATTTTCTCTTTTATCAATAATAATATTTAAAAAAATTAAAAAGCAAATTTTATCAGCAAAAAGAAAACGTATTTGGAAATTCTTCTTTACTAACTTGACGTTGCGGAAAAATTCCTAATATAATTAATATAAATACATATAACTGTTTAATATGGTCAAGTGGTTATGAATGTAATCCTTTTGTCATTTTAAGAACTTTTAATCGAAAAGCTAAGAAAGGGGCTTTGTTGCCTCAATATTTAGAAAAGCATTCAAATTTTATATGCTCCTTTTTATAAATAAATTTTTGGAATTAAAATTCAGTACACTGGGACCTCGATTTACCGGAACAAGATATAACGGATGAGGTGGCGTAAGGGGGCGCAATTTACTGTGAGGCACTATAATGAGCCATGAGCAAGAAGGAAACAAAGAAGTTTTTAGTGAACCCCGATTTACCGTTAATGCTATTCGCGATAATTCCAAAATTACCCGGTAAAATGGAGTTCCAGTGTATTTTGGAATGACGATTCACAAAATTCCAGATAATTTAATATCTAAAATGATATAAAAATATGATAACGGATAAGATATTTCTGTCTTCTCATCTGTCAGAATGGACTAATGACTAAATGAAAAATTACTTCTTCTTTGAGGGAAACTTATCTCCTCAGTGAAAAATAAACACGTTTTAATATAAACAAAGTTAGGAAGCAATTACGACTTTTGTCTCTTTGACTAAAACGTTTCTTTCCTTTCAACATGAAGTTACAACAATCCGGCAACTAAGTCTCCGTAAATTAATTACATTCACGAGTGAGAATCTGAAGTACCAAAGGAAACTCAAAGTTTGCAAGTTTTCATTCTTCGTTTAAGATAAGAGTCAAGAATAGTTGTTAATGAATTTTCTCGTAATATCAAAATAACTGTCCAATTTAAGCTTAATAGAGGTTTCAAATTGAAATCGAATATTTAGTAGAGTTCTTTCAAATGCGTGAAACTCGTTCTTTATTGAAAGTCATTTATCAAACGAGTGAGTTTCAAGACCTCAACTTCTGTGATTGAAAAGTTAAACACTAATTGCTTTACGCTTCAGGTAATTCATCAGAGGTATATAAAAGCAACTTAGTATAGATTAATTTAATTATGTGGAATTCTCTCAAACTTAAGTTTGGCTTTTGTTGAGAAAGACTGACGAGATACGAAGATTCTTGAGGAGGGCAAACGTATAGACAAAAGTGTCGAAACTTTAAATACTCTTCTGGCGATGAAATAGTCTATTTTACAGTTTCTAATTATTGGTTTCTAGAGCAAGTTCTTTAATTTGCTTTAACTCACAGAAAAGGATAATTTTGTACAAAAGTAAGGAATGATTAAAGTTTGAGATTTCAAGTCAAAATATATTCAATTTTTAACAAAATGACTACGGCAAACAATTAAACAATGGCTCTATTGTAATCTGAAAAAGTCCTTGTTAAAAAAAAATCAGACAAAAATAAAAAAGAGGTCAGAAAAATAAAAAGGCAGCCAATCCTCTTCGTCTTTTTTATTTCTAAGGTTATCAAATCACAAAAAAAGAACATTAAAGATGAAAAATAAAATTATATTGCCAACGTTTGGCTAGTCATACAGTACTCTTTTTTTGAAGATAAAAAATATAAACAGTAGCACCAGAGAACTGGTATTGTCTCTTTGATACTTGAGAATCGAATGAGCGTCAGTAGGTCATTATTTTGTAAACAATCTAAAAATATCTGTCGTAAATAAATTCGAAACAGACAAAGTAAAAGAAAAACAAGATTCATGGAGCCTCCCCGTTAAATTTTATTAATCATATTAGCATAATTTTTGTTTAATTTATCCTAATCAGTTTTTAAATTAATAGATAACTCTTTTTGTTTATTTAAATATAAAGTATTTCCAAGAATTCTCTCTTTCTCTTATTGCTATCACTATGCTAAATTTTCACATTATCCCAATCAAACTCATGATGAACATCAACAAAATCCCTTCCATGATTGGCAAGAACGCTCTTATAACAGCGTCCTAAACGAACATCACTTTTGTGTTCCTCTATCCTAGTATTAAGAAGTCTGCCAGTCTGTCCCATGTAATTTATCTTACAAATCCTGCAAGGGATCTTGTAGACAAAACCATCCCTCTCAAGCTTATCCAAAGGATCTTTGCAAAAATTAAACACTGAATCCATTTTAAATGGTACACGGAAAATAGTATGAATTTTTAACTCTTTTAACATAAGTTCAATAGTTCTAGAAATTTGACCAAACAACGGGAGAACAAAAGTTTTAAATCAACTATATTCCGTTAATTTTTTTTTATTATCTGCGGACGAAATATCACTTTGTTTGTTTCTTATTTGTTGAATTCTAATTGCAATATGTTTCTCAATTAACTTTTGTGGGTAATGATTCAGACTCAGATTCAGATATAAACTATACCTGCGATACAAATCTTTTTGAGATAATCGAGTACGTTTACATTCGTGTGTATACTCGGGAACATTACAAAAATTCAATTTCCTATACCAATTGGTACAAATATTACCATCCCGACCCATAATCACTTCCATATCCAGAAAAATGATTTTATTATTCTGCTTTTTTTCATGAGTAAATTGAAGTTTTGGATAAAAACTTTTAAAATGATCAATGACCATCTGCAAATTTTCTAGAGGAACACACAATAAGGTATCGTCGCAATCCCGGAAACAAAAAGACATAACGAAATCTAATTTCTTAAAAGCCAAAAACATCCAAATCTTCCATTAACATTTGAGCTAAACTCGGAGGAATGACTGAACCTATGGGAGTACCAAACCTGTGTCTATAAAAAGATGAATAATATTTGAAATAAGTAGAGTTCATGATAAAAACTATCCCTGCGACAAAATCTTTTTGATATGATCAAGTACGTGTTTTTATAATATCCCATCTATTCAGGATTGCCTGTTCAACTAAATGAAGGGGTATACTCGCAAACATTGTAATAACATCTGAAGAAATCACTACATAATCATCCAAAACCAAATTCTTAATTACTGTAAATTTGTTTTGAAAAGGATGAGCAGAAAAGGAATTCAAAATCCTGTCTGAATATGTACTTTTCCTATGTCAAGTGGTGAAAATATAACCATCCCGACCCTTAATCCCTTCTATGTTCAAAAAACTTATTCTATTATTCTGCTCTATTTCATGAGTAAATTGAAGTTTTGGATGAAAACTATTCAAAGCGTCAATGATTATCTGCAACATTCCTAGAGGAACACACAATAAGGTATCGTCGACATACCGGAAATAAAAAGGCAAATTAAAATCTAATTTCTTAAAAGCAAAAACGTCCAAAAAAAATCCATTAAATTTGAAATAAGTTGAGTTCATAATAAAAACTATCCCTGTGACAAAATCTTTTTGAGATAATCAAGTACCTATTTGTATAATATCCCATCTATTTAGGGTTGCCTGTTCAAATAAATCAAAAGGTATACCTGGAAACATTAAAAAAATATCTAAAGACATCACTACATAATGATGTGGAACCAAATTCTTAATCACTATAATTTTGTTTTGAAAAGGATAAGCAGAAAAGAAATACAAAATCCTACCTGAATATGTACTTTTCCTCTACCAATTTGTGAAAATATTGCCATCTCGACCCTTAATCACTTCTATCTCCAAAAAAATGATTTTATTGTTCTGCTCTATTTCATGAGAAATTTAAAGTTTTTGATGAAAAATGTTTAAAGCATCAATGGCCATCCGCAACATTCCTAGAAGAACACACAATAAGGTATCGTCGACATACCAAAAATAAAAAGCAAATCAAAATCTAATTTCTTTTAAGCAAAAACCTCTAAAGAAAATCCGTTAAATTTGAAATAATTTGAGTTCATGATAATAAGTATCCCTACGACAAACTCTTTTTAAGGTAATCGAGTACGTGTTTTTATAATATCCCATCTATTCAGGATTGCCTGTTTAACTAAATGAAGGGGTATACTCGGAAACATTGCAATAAGATCTGAAGAAATCATTACATAATCATCCGGAACCGTTTTTCAATAATAAAGGTTTTTAATACTAATAATAATGATAATGATTCTAATAAAAATAATACTAATCGTTATTTTATCTTCCTAGGCACGTAACCCTTTAACTCAATTGGTCAATTTTCTTGTATACGTAAATTAATGTATATCGACTATATCTATAATAGAAATATCTACTAATACATTTTTTCCCGAGAAATCATATTTTCAGTTTAAAAATTCAACTTTTTTATAGAAAATTAGTCTTTTTATCTTGAATTTTAATAATTGATTGCCTTGGTTAAAGATTTATCTCTTTAGTGGAAAGTCTAACCATTTGAAAAGGTAACTATATTCCTGTTTTGGTTAAATATTGATATTTTTTAGTCGAACGTTCATCTGTTCTGTAGAAAATTCGTCTTTTTAGCTTGAAAATTTAACAGTTTTGTAATTTAACAATTTTGACTTAAAAGTTCATCTAATTGGTTGAAATGTTTTTCTCATTTGTCAAAAAAATCTTTCTTGTTTAAAAATTCTTTATTTTTATTTGGAAACTAATCTCTTTAGGTTGAAAATTTAACTATTCTGTTGAAAATGCTTTTTTTTTGGTTGAAAATTCATCTCTTTCACCGAAGAATTAACTATTTGATGAAAACTTGTTTTTTTGTGTGTTGAAAATTAACTTTTAAAACAAAAAATTTAACTAATACTTTCTCGGTTTAAAATTTTCCTTTTATTATAATTTTCCCAAAAAACTACCCTTTTACGTGAACGTGTGCAGCAGAACATTTATACGTATAAAAAAAGCATTGGAATAATAAAATTCGGAAACAACTATTAGTTGATGTTTTTTTTGCTCTTTTTCTGCTTTCCCATGATACATAATAAGATCCACAAAAACTGCCCTTAACTTGTACACACACAACCTTTGTTATTAAAAACGTTTTAAAAGTGGAATAACCACCGGGACGAATGTAAAGATTATTTAGATCTCCAAATAAATAAATTTTTACTACAAAATTTCCGTTTTATTATAAATGTTCCCAAAAACTACCCTTCTACGTAAACGTATGCAGCGTAGTTTATACATGTAATTAAAAAGCATTTAAAATAATAAAATTCAGATATTTAAATCATTGTTTATAATTTTGATAAACAAAATTAATCAACAAAAGTTAGATGACAAAATTTCGATATAACTCATAAGAAATAGAGGTCAATTGTTAATTATTTAAATATATTTTATGAGCAAATGCATAAATTCTTTAGTTTCAAATAGATTCGTTTCGTTTTCTTAATGAAAAGGAGAATAAATATCTTACTTATACCATTCTTGTGCGATTTCTAGATTTCAGACAATTAGTGTTATATTAAAAAAAACCAATGCATAATATTGTCATTTTCCAGTCAAAAATATTTTTTTTTTTGGTAATCAACTTCAGATATGTTAAAAATACCTCATGATACTATACTATGTTACAAAAAAGTAATTTATATTTATTTATACAAATTAAATAAACAAATTTGTTTTTTTTTGCTATTTTTTAACAAATGGATTTCTTTTATTCAGAGAAATAAATTCATAATGTCCTGCTAGTAGCTCTATATAGTTATTTTTTAATAATATAAAAGAATTAGTAATTGCTTTTGAAAAAATAAATAAAAAATGCAAAGTTTGGCCGTGTTTTATCAGATAAATTTAGTTTTTTTTCACACAATCAATTAAACGTGTATAACCAATTATAGCCACGGATGCACCATTTGGCCCCAATGTGCCACGGGCGACGCGCGCTGAATGCAGATCGAAAAAAAGCAATAACTAGCGACTCGATGAAAGTTTTAATAGTTTTATTTTTTCCTGTCATGCGCTATGAAATAAAGATTCATATTTGATGAACAAAAACAAAAAGATTTTATAGCAAATAAATACTAAATTCATACAGAAAAAATGTTATTAAAAATAACTTTAGTAAAATTTCGAATGCTACCAAACCTAAAGTTATTTTTTCTATGTACTATTGCAGGACCAGATTTCGAAAAATTTGCTAAGCTTACAAAAAATTATTATTAGGAAAAGTACTAAACGTTATCAAAGTTCTTAACGATACTTTCACTGACAAGCAGTTTTCTTATGTTTCCAGGGAGACACGTTTCGCCCCTTATTCTTTTCAAACAAAAATTCTTAATGGTTCTAGTTAAGATTCGCGATTTTCGTAACAGTAAATGAAATGCCAAGATATTTTGAATCAAGCTGTAACATCTCATGAATATCAAACAAGTTTTCTTCCAAACAGGCTTTTGCTAATTTTCATTCGAATGCAGCTTCGCATTCGAACAGCAGCGGCTCTCTCTGGCTTCTTGCTGATCTTAGGAGGAAAGAAATTAGGGGTATATTCGACTGTTTAAATTGCACAGCCAGCTTTCGCGGAACAGCGATTCGATACAAGAAGGATATGCAGCACACTTGAAACTCTCTTTGTACTCTGGAAATTTAGTGTAACACGATTTCAATAAAAGAAACTGGGATGCTCCCTTCCGGCAGTGCTTTCTTTCAGTTCCTTCGAAAATTTATAGAAAATTCGTGCGGTTTCTTCAGAAACTTTGTTATGTCTTTCGGGTAAAAAGTAGAAACATATATGCACATCAGCGTGGTCCAAACTGCATAGGGAATTTTTTTTCATTCTAGATAGTGACGAGCCCTCCTCCTTCCCACTTCATTTCAAATCGGCAAAAAAAATCCTTATTTTTTATTTTAATAGGTGAAAATATTTTTCACGGCTAGCATAATATAAAAAATTAAACACAAAACATAAAAATTGTTCCGTTCGAAATAATAAAAACTAAATTTATAAAAAATTTTTTCTTTGATTAAAATGGTCACCCTGTTCAAATCATAACCGGCACCTATTAAAATAAAAAAAAAATATATAATTTTTTTTGCTGATTTAAAATGAAATTGGAGGGAGGAGGGTTCGTTGCCATCTAGCATAAAAAAAATTTCCAATGCATTTTGGACAAACCTAATGTACATATATGTTTCTAATTAAATGAAAAATCCCTTTATTTTGGAAATTCGCTTTAAAATTAGAAACATATATGTACATCAGGGTGGTCCAAACTGCATAGGGAAATTTTTTTCATTCTAGATGGTGTCAAGCCCTTTTCCCTCCCACTTCATTTCAAATCGGCAAAAAAATCCTTATTTTTTATTTTAATAGGTGAAAATATTTTTCACGGCTAGTGTAATATAAAAATTAAACACTAAACATAAAAATTGTTCCATTCGAAATAACAAAAACTGAAATAACCAAAAAAATGTTTCTTTGATTAAAACGGTCACCCTGTTCAAATCATAACCGGTACCTATTGAAATAAAAAAAATGTAAAATTTTTTTTGCTGATTTAAAATGAAATAGGTGGGAGGAGGGTTCGTTGCCATCTAGCATAAAAAAAATTTCCCATGCATTTTGGACCGACCTAATGTACATACATGTTTCTAATTAAATAAAAAATCCCTTTGTTTTATAAATTCCCTTTAAAAGTAGAAACATATATGTACATTAGGGTAGTCCAAAATGCATGGGGAATTTTTTTTCATGCTAGATTGCAACGAACCCTCACTCCTCCCATTTCATTCCAAATCGGAAAAAAAAGTTCCATATTTTTTATTTTAATAGGTGCCGGCTATGAATTAAACAGAGTCAACGTTTTTATCAAAAGAAAAAAAATTCGGTCATTTCACGGTTCGAAAATATTTTTCACGGTCAATGCAACAGAAAAAATTAAACACTAAATCTGAAAATTGTTCCGTACGAAATAAAAAATACTGAACTGCGAGTAAATGGGTTCAAAGTAAAACTAATGAATTCAAAACTTTGAAACTTCGAGTTTGAAACCTGTTTCATTAAACAATTTTTTATTCATCTGCTAATAACACTTTTCAACTGAAAAATTTTTAATTGAATGCAACTGCAAACTTAAAAATTTTATAATTTGTAGAGTTCAAAGATGATTTAGATTTAGTTTCAAAAATATAAATCCACGTTATCGTTATTAAATTCCAGTTTTAAGTCAGAATTGGTTAAAAATTAAAAGTTTCCTGTTTAAATCCGGAATTTTAATTATTTTTGGAAAAATTCCCTGGTCAAATCCAGAATTTTAATTCTTTTCGGAAATTCTCCATCACAACTAAATCTAAGAATTATAATTTTGTTGTAAAATTTCCTGTTCTAATTCATACCTAATTTTTTTTCTGTTTTCCTGAATATATTCCAGTTCAAGCTCAGAATTGGTTAAAAACTGAAACTTCTTTGTTAAGATCTAGAATTATATACTTTTCGAAAATTTTCCGTTTTAAGTAAGAATTAGAATTTTTTGTAAAATTCCTTCTCCCAATTTATGATTTTATTTTTAATATTTATAATATCCCGCTTTAATTTACAATCATAACTATTTCGGTTTAAAAAAACTCCCTGTTTCAGCTGGAAATTTATTTAAATTTAAACATGTTTCACGTGCATTTTGTTTCAACATTTTTCCAAATTTAAGAATATTAATAAAAGTTTTTAACAACTTTTGAACATCTGTTAAAACGATTTGAATTTCAAATAGTCTTTAAAAATGAAAAATTATTTTCATATTTCCTAACAATCTTCATAAATGTTAGTAATCTCTTAAAGCCTGTTAACATTCTTAAAAAGCTTATAATTTTTTTTTTCGAATTCTGCAAAATTTAAAATTTGTTTTAAAGTAGGCCGTGGTCTATTTGCACCGAAATTTTAGTACAAATAGCCGGATTTTGTCGGTTTAAATTATTTGAAATCATTTCAAATATTCAATTAATTCTTAATTTTTTCAAATCTTCTATATATCTCTTCAACTAACTCGCATTTTTTCTGAGGATAATAAGTGTTCAACTGTTATTTATGCAGCAAAATGGGACAATTTGACTCACAAATAAAATAAAATAAAATATTATTTTAAAATTATTTTTGAATTCAAAAATGCTTTTAAAGTTTAAATGGGGCGCTTAAATTTGTGTAAGACATTTCAATTAAAACGGTTTAATTAGGTTATTCAATAAAAAAAATAGTTGTACATTTTATTTAATATTTTTGAATAATTACTTTTGCGAAGATTCAGTTTCATGTAATATAAAAAGTTGAATAATAAATCTAAAAATTGTTCCGTTATAAATAACTAAAACTGAACTGCGAATGAAAGGGTTCAAAGTAAAACTAAAGAATCTTAAACTTTGAAAATAAAAGTATAAAACCTGTTTCATTAAACAATTTTTATGCGATTGCTTAAAAAATTAACAAGTATAAAATTAAAGCTACTAATACTTTTCTACTGAAATTCTCCATGACAAACTAATTCTATGAATTATAATTTTGTTGTAAAATTCCCTGTTCTAATTCATAATTTTAATTTTTTTATTCTCCTGAATATATTCTTGTTCAAGCTCAGGATTGGTTAAAAAGTGAGAAGTCTTTGCTCAGATCGGGAATTGTAATACTTTTTAAAATTTTTTCATTTTAAGTAAGAATTAGATTTTTTTGTAAAATTCCTTGTTCCAATTCAGGATTTTAATTATTTTGATAATATCCCGTTTCGACTTAGAATAAGAACTAATTTTATTTAAAAACTGCCTGTTTTACCTCAAAATTAATTAAAATTTAAACATTCCCTGTTCCAGGACGTATTATAATTTTTTTAGATGAATACCAGTTTTAAATCAGAATTAGTTAAAATTTGTAAATTCCCTGCTTCAACTCAGAATAAAAATTCTTTGGAAAAATTTCCTGTTCTATTACAGAATTTTGGTCCTTTCCGAAAACTTCCAATACTAGCTCGGAATTGGTTGAAATTTGAAAATTCCCAGTTCCAAGTCAGAGTCACTATTATTCTGGATACATTCGAGTTCTAACCGTAAATTTGTATAAGATTTATAATTTTCTGTTCCAATCAAAAGTTATATTATTTTCATTTTAAGTAGTTTAACCCTTTAAGTCCTGACTGGACACATTTAATCATAGACAAAATCAACACTACCTATTTCTGACACAAAATTGTCTGACCTTTCGATTCCTGAAGTTAGAATTTTTTAAAAAAATTCATATTTGAAAATATATATTTGTTTATTTTACAAAAAAGACGAATTGTAGAATAAAAATAATTTTCAATATGTAATTTTGGGATCGAAATCATTTTTAGATTTTTTTGATTTGTGCATTAAAAGTGTCCTAGCACTCTAGCCTTCAAAATATAGTGGTAGGTTTTTCCAAATTAAACATGGCGGCATCCAATATGGCGGCCCAAATAATAAATTTTTAAAATTTTTCCGGTACTTTTTCCTGTACTAACATTTTTTTTATTTTTGATGAAAATTAGTGCAAATTAGTTTTTTTTGGGTCGCTGATTGAAAATATGCTGCCAGATTTTCAAAATTCAATATGGCGGATCCAATTAGGCTGCCAAACATTTCAAAAAAATATTCAATTTTCATAAAAATTCGTATAAGGGCTAATTAAAAATCTGTTATCAGATTTTCAAAATTCAAGATAATGGATCTAATATGGCTGCCTCTTTTTTTTTTAATTTTTTCAAATTGAAATTTTTTTTACAAGAAAACCTTTTATAATCAATAATATAAATACATAGTATAAGATTTTAGCTTATTGATTCAGATTTTCAAAATTCAAGTTGGCAGATCCAATATGCCTTCCGAAAATTTCATTACAAAATTTTTTTATAAGAAAACCTTTTATAATCAATAATCCAATTACATAATATAAGATTCTAGCTTAATAATTCAGATTTTCAAAATTCAAGTTGGCAGATCCAATATGCATTCGGAAAATTTCATTAAAAATTTTTTTTCTCATCAAAAATTTTACATAGGAGTTTTTTTTGAATTGCTGATTACGAATATGTTATCAGCTTTTTTCAATTCAAGATGGCGGATCAAATATGGCTGCCAAGAATTTCAAAAAATTGTTCAATTTTCATGAAATTATGAATGGGGAGGTTATGGGTTGCATTTCTCAGACGAAATATATTTTGTGTCGTTGGCCAGCTTTCACAACGAGGAGGTAAACGCAATACAAAAGAACTCTTCTTTTCTTTTACTTTTTTCAAATGTTTCAAATTTTTTTTATTTTTATTAATTTTTTTTTATATAATAAAACCTTTTATAACCAATAATCTAAGAACTTAGTATTCGATTCTAACTTATTTATGATTGATTCTATTGTTACAGTTTCACGTAATTTACTTATTTCATCCTTTTTATTGCTAGGCGTTAAAATAAATGTTTAAGCTGCTTAGGAATCTCGTTTTCTTTAAATTGAATATATTCATGAAAATTAAACAATTTTATGTAATCTTTGGCAGTTATATCGTATCCACCATCTTGAATTTTGAAAATCTGACAACAGATTCGTAATCAGCAATCAAAAAACCTCTCCATAACATTTTTTATGAAAATTGAAACATTTTCAAAAATTTTTGGCAGTCATATTAGATCCGCCATATTGAATTTTGAAAATCTGATGGCCGATTCGTAATCAGCGACCAAAGAAACCCATCTATACAAATTTACATAAAAATTGAACAATTTTTTGAAATTTTTGGCAGACATGTTGGATCCGCCATCTTCAATTTTGAAAACGTGATAGCAGATTCACAATCAGCGACCCAAAAAATAATCTTGCACTTATTTTTATTAAAATTAATCAAAAATTATTATGGCAGGAAGAAGTACCGTAAAAATAAAAAAAATTTAATTTAAGCCGCCATATTGTATGCCGAAATGTTTAATTGGAAAAAACCAACCACTACATTTTGAAGGCTAGAGTGCATGGACACTTTTAATGCACAAATAAAAAAAATCTACGGATTATTTCGTTCCTAAAATTATATATTAAAATTTTTTTTATTTGACAATTCGTTTTTTTTTTGGTAAATAAACAAATATATCTTTTTGAATATGCATTTGTTTTAAATTCTAACTACAGAAATAGAAAGATCAGACAATTTTACATCGGAAATAGGTATTGTCGGTTTTTTCCGTGACCGATTTCATACTTAATAGAGCCGTTGAAGAAAATCTTAAAAATGTCTCCAGTCAGGACTAAATGGGTTAAGAATCTTTAAAATTCTTCGAAATTTTATTTTAAGAATATTGAAACATCTACATGTAGTCTCAACTTTTTTCAAATTTAAGAATAACATAATATAAGCAAATAAAAGTTTTTCTCAACTTCTAAACACCTTTTAAAAAATTATTGTTGATCTTAGGGTTGTTCACCAGGGAATATTTATAATTAATATTAGATGTTAATTTTGTTGTGTCTACTGGTCTATATCAATATTGTTAAAATATTGATAAATCTTAAGATTGTGAAAAAAATGTCTCTATCTCCGCT
>JAAAKG020139028.1:0-12474 GCA_010014905.2 Druon quercuslanigerum
TCTACAAGAGAAGCATTTGGCATCGACGCCCGTTGAAATTTATCAAATGCGATTTTTTGGGCCACCCTAATATATATGTTTATATATATTCATACATGTGAGTATTGGATTTAATAGGATGTATTCAATTTAGATTTTATGAAATAAATTCATAAAAGTTCTGTACAAAGAAAGAAAGAGAAAAAATTCTTCACTTCTCCTCTCGTGTGCACCCATTTTCATAAAAATATGAAATAGAGAATTTTAAAATCGGTTGAGAATTCTTGGACTCAACGAAAAACTACTAAACATAAAAGTAGATTAAAATTAAGGTTTCAGGTTTAATTCTAATCGTTTACGTCTATTATAATATAGGTAACACTAGCATCAAGGAGATACGCAAATGTTATTGAGTAAAAAATTATAATTCCCAACATTGCTATAATTTTTAATAATAATTTATAATTTTTTTTCGCAGTTACACTTATTTTCTGTTATCTGACAGCTAGTACTACAAGACAAAACAATCTGCCCGCTTTGCGGGAACATTCAAATTGCGCCGTGTGGGCGAGGCTCGCTTTGCTCGCAAGTTTAATCGCGCCTACGGCGCGCGAATATTGGTTCTCGGGGTCGATACTGTATTCACCTCGTGCAACGCGCTCAACCTTCGTGCACAGACTTTTCAAAGCAAAAGGTCAAAGCATCGACAATAGTAATTTTGTGATTGTGAATTCTTTTTTGGTAAAGGTCCTTCGGCTTTAACGAGAAAATTCTCATCACGTATCTCCTGCTTCGCACTCAAGTTTACACCTGGAGCGTTTTTTACTTCTAAATTATGTCCCTATCCTTAGTGACCCAGACTTTGCAAATTGAATTTTCTACCGCATCGTGCTCTACATCGAAGTTGTGGTTCCCTATTTCTTGAACTCCGAATAATTGTTTAAAAGCGTCTCTTCAAGCGTCTAGGGTGGAGAGTTTTTTTATATCTTGCATAGTTTAAGCACAAAATGCAATTTTGACTTTTTAATTATTTTTATTTGAGGCCGAAATTTTAATTTTAATTTTTCAACAAAATTAAAAAGTTGTTATGCTAATCTTTTAGGTCTATTGAAAATTAACATTTTCCATTTCAAGTACTACGAACAAGTACACAAAACATATTTGAATCATGAAAAAATGTGCTCCACAAAAATGTCAAAATTCGCTCACTTTTAGAATTTTTCTTCGAAATGGTTGACTAACTAGCTTAGCCTAAGGTCCTAAAAGAGTGTACCAAAGGCCAATCTAAAAGATAAATTTTTTCAAAAGTGATCGTGCTCACAGACAGACAGACAATCAAGGGGTCTCAAAACGGGGACCTTTTCACAAAAAATGGGAGGGGGGATCAAATTTTAAACGACTCCTTATCTTAGCTTACCTTGTCTTATATTATCTTATCAAATACCTTCTGTGATGAGAATGTAAAAATTATTTATTTTGTCATGAATAATTTTCTTACTGTTCTATTTTTGGTTCTAATCGTAAAAAAGCATTAAAATATAAAAAACTTCAATTCTTTAAAACCCCCTGCATAAAACGAAACAAAAATTAAAAGATAAAATTTGTGTTGAGAATATGCCCACGCAGCGGGCAGATTTTTTCTTTACTGTTAATTAGGTTTTTCATGATTAGAGCCAAAACTATGGATCCTATCAAAAATTAATTAAAAACAAATATGTATTTGAATTTTTGATTTTTCAAGTAAATTCAAAAAGTTGTTATGATAATCTTGGAGGGTAGTCAAAAAGCAACATTTGTTTCTTCTGACTTTTTTCATATCGTGCAGAGAATCATTAAATTTAAAAAAAGTGGTTTTAAAAAAAGTGCTTTATAAAAATATTCAAAATGTGCTCAATTTTTAAAGTGTTATCCAAAATAGCTGGATAACGAACTTCACCTTTAGTTTAGGACACTAAACGAGTCTTTCAAAAGGCCAATCTCATTAAATAATTTTTGCTCAACTGTCATGCACACACTCGTAAAAACCAGTTTTTTAAATTCAGGGGGTCTCACAACGTGGATATTTGACAAAAACTAGGAGGGGGGCTCAAATTTTAGATAAATCTAATTTCTTCTCTGATGAGAATGTAAAAATTTTCAGTCATTTCGAACAACTTTTTTTTATGCGAGAGAACCCTCAATCTGGATTGTTATTCTTGAAGTTGATATGTACAATAATTTTTAGATACACTTTGTTATTTTTCCTTTTTTTTCTATTAAATCTTAGTGGAATTCATTCGAGTTCGTAAATTTAATATAAATAGCATAGTTGCGTAACTGTATTAATTTGACTTAATCTGCAACGACGATTATCGGCAATATTTTCATATAATATTTCGTAATACCGGGTGGCGGAAATTAAGATTTCCTAACGTTAAAATCTGAACATTCTAATATTTTGAACTGATCCCGAATCATCTTGTAAAATCAAATATTATTTACTTTATAATCCTAAAGTACAGTTTAATTCTAAAAATCAACAATTAATTTATATTAACAGCAAATTAACTATGAATGTTCTTTTTAAACAAAAATCTTCGTCAGCCGCCACCGTGTAATATTATATTATTACATTTGCAATTTTTAAGATGTAATTATTGTAGAGTGAGAAATAAAATAATTTCTAAGAGTTTAAAAGTAAAATTGTGAACCTCCTGGGGATCAATAAATTGTCCCTTAAATTTTTCCCTTCACTTCTATATACTAGAAAAAACTATGTCACAACTACGTTACTGAATAATAATAGAAATTATATAGAAAAAACAATTACAGAAATTAAAAATATTAGAATATTAAAGCCATTGCAAAAAGTGAAAGAAAGTCAATAGAAACAGTTTAACAGTTTAAAAATAAATAAAAAACCCAAATAGAACTCGGTAGATACAAATTATATGTTCATGCAACGTATTTTTTGCCGAACCTTCAATTATTGTTTGTCTGTTCCATAAACTGAAAAAATGCACTAAAACTAGTCAGTCAGAAGTTTGACAAATTGCCTGAAAGTTGTGCCTCATGATTAAGGTAGATAGTCAGAAATTGTATTTATACCGAAATTTCGAAATTTTTAAGTGATATAAAACTGTCAATCTAATATAATCATCAGGAAAATAATAGAAAACTATCTTTCACTTCCTCAAGAAGGAAGATTTTTAGTGTTAATGATGTTTCAATTAAAGCAGTATGTAGGTATCTAATTGCATTCCAGTTTAAACATATTTAGCATCATATTTAGAGCAATTATCTAGCTGTTTATGTATGAGTTTTTGTCATATTGTTTTTATCGCTGCAATATCTGAGGAGCGTGTTGAAGTGATACTTGGTACTTTTAATGGTACTTTTAATGGTACCTTTAATGATAGTGTTAGTTTGTGGATATTAACAACTTGAATAAAGACGACGAACACACTATTTGTATTCGATTTATTTGTATATAAGCAGAAAGAATATGCTTGCAATAAACTAAAGTTAGTCAGAAATTTAGCGTAGTCACAAAGCTAACACGATTTCAGTCAGAACTTGCACTCATTCTTCGGAACATGCAGTTTCTAAAGTTAATAAAATCGACCAGCTTCATTAAAGTTCTCTTCCACTGTTTTCATCTCTTGAGTTTTTCGGGTTGTAATGCTAACACAATTGACTTGGAGTCGTTTCAGAGTTTAATGAGAAATGTTCTGCAGAAACGTGTATACCAAGCTATTTTTTTGTTTGACGAAAACGAGAAGAAAACAGATCCAGATGCGGAAATCATTATTTTAAAAATTTCGAGATGTTTCCCGGTTAGCATAATCAGTTTTCAGGATCTTTCATCACGATCATCACGATCTTTTCATCAAGAAGCAGCCAAGACTACTTGTCTGCGCTGCATGGACCATTGAATCTCATGGGCAATCTATCAAATATCAAAATACGTCCAAAATGTGTACTTGTGTTCCTGGAAGAAGAAAAACGAGTTGACTACGACCAGTTGCTTCGTTACATGTGGTCTAGACAGATTTTGGATGCTACTGTTATAGAATTAGTCTCAACGAAATCAAGCAATAGAAGTCATTTTAACAAACCTGGACTAAGATGTGCTACAATACATCACTTTAATCCATTCACGAACGTGAGTTTCGAGAAAAAGTACTTTGACAAAGTACCCTGGTTTCCTGATAAAACTGCCAACTTGAACAGATACCAAATAAAGGTAGGACTGTTTGATGACCCAACATCCATGTTTCTATATCGTGATCACACAGGCAATTCCGTAGATGTACAAGGACGCGATCCTGGGTTGATTAGAACTGTGGCTCAGAAACTGAACTTCAGTATTGCATGGATACCACCGGAAGACGAACGAAACTGGGGCTCAGTTAGTTGCAGTAAAGGAAGCGCCAGAAGTTTGGTGCATAGATTGGTAAACAATGAAATACATATGATTGGTGTCCAACGGGGAAGCTATGGTGCCTGTGACGAAAGTCTCTTTGAAATAATTCGAGGTAGCATCCCTATCGGAATCGTTCTTGTGGTACCAGTTTTGAACACAAAGCCTCTGTTTCTTGTAGAATGGAACAAGATCTCTTATACATTTGCTATTTTATGTCTGATAATCGTTATCTGGATTTTCTCTCGTATTTTGAAGTTTGAGAGGTTCAACTGGCGATTTTTGTATTTATTTCAGATTGTCCTGGGATGGTCAATACCCCGTGAGCCTCGGAATATGTCCGAAACAATATTGTTTGGATCTGATCTTTCTGCCTGCCTTTTGTACTCGTCTGTCATTTACACAGGATTTGTTGAAGTTGCGATTCGCGAAAACTCTGAAGTAGAATTTGAGAGTCTGCATGATGTTGTCGTATCAGGTATGGCACTTTCAACCGGAAGGTTCGAATATCGGCATTTCTCCGAGAATTCTGAAGGAGATTTGCGGATTTTGCTGAACAGGGCTGACCAACTTGCGACAACGAAAACCACTTTATGTCTGAGTAAAGCACTCGAGGACAGGAATAGGTCTTGTTTAATAAGAGAAGATATCGCAAAAATTTTTATGGAAAATAAAAGAAATGACTGCCGGAAGCATGTGTTGAAAATTGTGCCGGAAAACGTTGTTTCTAATTTGGGCATTTTTGCGGTGGAACCAGGATTTCCACTTGCAAGACGATTTGATGAGCTAGTTCTCCGATTAATAGAATCTGGTCATACCGAAGTTTGTAGAACAAAAGATTCCAAATCCAAAATTATATTTGGAGAAGACTCCTGTTCTGCGAGAGAACTTGCATCAGGATTGTTATTCTGGCAGTTGATCTGTACACTAATTTCTGGATATACGTTGTCATTTTTCGTTTTCTTTTGTGGAATCACAGTAGACTTCATTCGAGTTCGTAAATGTATTAGGCAATTTTTTTTTTATTTAGCAATTTGTTTTGAACTAGGGCAAGCAGTTTCACAATTTTAAATATATTGTTTATTTCCTACAATAATGCTCTATATTTGTTGATATTGTTAAAAGCAGCAGGACGATCATTTGCAATATTATTAGCTAATATTTATTAATAATAAATTATTATCTGTGTACTTTTTCAAGATAAAGTGATTGTAGATTGAAAAATAAAATGGTTCGTAAAGGTCCAAAAGTAAAATTATGAACCTCCTAGAAACCTATAGTCGCACCCTTAAATTGTTCCCTTTATTCCTATAATATAAAAGCCATTGCAAAAAGTCAAAGAAATTTAAATTTAAAATTGTCACATTTAAAGGAACTTCGATCAACAATAATTGTATGATAAAACTTAAAAGCTTTGCGTATTATGAATTATTTCAATAATTATTTTTAGTAAGTTTTCTATAACTATTTTAAGCATTAATCGTATAATCGCAAAAAACATAGGAAAGTCATAATGGGTTTATAATAATTTTCCATGACAATAAAAGATTATGAAACCAGATCTCAAAATTGTATTGATTTGTTTGGTATATAATGCATTTATTTTTAGAATCAGAAAACGTTCTGAACGGAATGGAAATTTTAGTACAGATTAACTATAATAACCAGATGAGTAATATTTACATCAGAGAAGCGATATTTATGTTTGGGTTAAAATTCCGAGATTACAGTGTAAGTAATTTTAATAAATAATTCCATTTTTTATTAGTTTTCTAAATTTAAGTCAAATAAAGTATAAGAACTTCAAGTAAACCATTTGTGATAAAATCAGCTTATTATATTTACAAATTATGAGATTCTACTGGGATGAGAAGTGCTTAGGGGTTGAAGCATACATGGCAGTCGTCCATACATGGCAGGACGGACAGACAGACACTGTCAAATAAACTTTACAACAGGAAAACAAAATCGATTAGATATGCCGTGCATTAACGTTAATAGAAGCATCGTCACAAGGAAAGGTGTATCAACACATATTTTGTGTTCTCGACTGTTTTTTTATTCCTCGGAAGCACCGCGATTGAAAATTAAATTATAAATAAAATTTTTGAAATATTCGAGCTAATTCACATTGCAAATTTAAATTTCTTAGCCTAGCATTTAAACTTTAGAACAAAGGTAAGACCGAAAAATTAAATTTAAAAAAAAAAGCATGCAGAAAAGAATAAAAAGGCTGGAGAGGCTCAAGAATTTACGTTAGTCAAAAAAAATCAAACGGCCAGTATTAAAACGTAAAGAGCCGGTAATATCAAATATAATGTTCCAAAATATCAATTTTTCGAATTTAATTTTGACTGTTGGTAAACTTTCAAGACTATTATATTTTAAATTTTAATCCCAAAAAAATCTAAAGAAGATTTTGATACCTAGACTTTCAAACTTAATTGAGATACATGCGATGTAAATAGACCTAAATACCCTTATTTAAAAATAAATAAATAACCTATACAGAACTCGATAGATACAAATTATATGTTCATACAACTTACTTTCTGCCGAACCTTCAATTATTGTTTGTCTGTTCCATAAACTGAAAAAAATTATCTGCACTTAAACTGTTCAGTTAGAAGCTTGACAAATTGACTGAATGGTGTGCCTCAAGCTTGAAGTAGATAGTGAAAAACTGTGTTTATACCGAAATTTTACATTACTTATGTGATATCAAATTGTCAATGTAATATAATAATCAGAAAAATAATAGAAAACCATCTTTTACTTCCTCAAGGTGGAAGATTTTTAATGTTAATGATGTTTAAATTAAAGCAGTATGTAGTTATTTTCCATTGTTTTCGTCTGTTGAGTTTTTCTGGTTGTAATGCTAGGACAATTGACTTGGAGTGGTTTCAGAGTTTGATGAGAAACGTTCTGCAGAAACGTGTATACCAAGCTATTTTGTTGTTTGACGAAAACGAGAAAAAAACAAATCCAGATGTGGAAATCATTATTCTGAAAATCTCAAGATGTTACCCGGTAATGATAATCAGCTTTCAGGAAATCACAGAAAATAAGTTGCAGGAAATTAGTCTTCTTTCCTCATTCAACAATCCTGGATCGACAACCATAATTATCACGATCTATCCATCAACAAACAGCCAAGAGTATTTTTCTGCGCTACATAGACCTTTGCTTCTCATGAGTAATCTATCCAAATTCAAAATGCGTTCAAAATGTCTACTCGTTTTCCTGACAGAAGAAGAACGATGTAACAACCAGAAGTTGCTTCGCTACATGTGGTCTCAACAGATTTTGGATGCTACCATTTTGGAATTGATCTCAGATAACTCAAGTAATAGAAGTCATTTCAACAGACTTAACCATGAATATGCTACATTTCTTCACTATAATCCATTCACAAATAGTGATTTCAGGGAAAAGTACTAAGATGAAGCCTCCTGGTTTCCGGATAAGACTTCAAACATGAACAGGTTCAATATAAAAGTAGGAGTGTTTGACGATTCAACAGCCATGGTTCTACACCGTGATCATACAGGACATTTAGTAGATGTACAGGGACGCGATCCTAGGTTAATTAGAGCTGTTGCTCAGAAACTGAACTTCAGCATTTCATGGATACCACCGGAAGACAAAAAAGATTGGGGCTCAGTGGGTTGCAGTAAAGAAAGCGCCAGAGGTTTGGCGAACAGATTGGTAAACCATGAAATACATATGATTGGTGTCCAGCTGGCAAGCTATGGTGGGTGCTACGAAAGTCTGTTCGAAAAAAGTCGAGGTAGTATCCCCATAGGGATTATTGTCGTAGTACCAGTTTTCCATAAGAAGCCTCTGCTTCTTGTAGAATGGAATAGGATCCCTTATGCATTTGCTATTGTATGTCTACTCATCATCACCTGGATTCTCTCTCGTCTTTTGAAGTTTGAGAGAGCGAACTGGCGATTTTTGTATTTATTCCAGATTGTCCTTGGATGGACACCACCCCGTGAGCCTCATAATACATCTGAAAGAATAGTGTTTCGATCTATAATTTGTGCCTGTCTGTTATACTCATCGGTTATTTTCACAGGATTTGTCGAAGTCGCGATTCGAAAAAACACTGAGGTGGAATTTGAGACTCTGCATGATGTTATCATATCAGGTATGGCACTTACAGCTGCAAGGTTCGAATTCAGGCATTTGTACGAGAATTCCGAGGGAGATTTGCGGATTTTACTGAATAGGGCTAACCAAATTCCGACAGCGCGAAGCACTTTATGTCTGAGCAAAGCTCTCGAGGATAGGAACACTTCTTGTATGATAAGAGAAGATATAGCAAAAAGTTTCATGGAAAGTAAAAGAGATCACTGCGGTAAGCATGTGTTAAAAATTGTGCAGGAAACAGTGCTTTCCACCTCCAGCATGTTTGCGATGCAACCAGGATTTCCACTTGCAAAGCGATTCGATGAGCTTGTACTCAGGTTAACAGAATCTGGTTTAACCAAAGTTTGGAGTACAAAATATCCCAAAGCCAAAGCTTTAGTTGGAGAAGAATCATGTTCTGCAAAAGAACGTTCATTAGGATTATTATTCTGGCAGGTGATCTGCACACTAATTTTGGGATACACTTTGTCATTTTTCGCCTTTTTCTGTGAACTCTTAGTAGACTTTATTCGAACTCGTAAATTAAATAATAATGGCAAACTTCAGTAAGAATTTTAATGAGACTAATTATGCAATTTGTTTCGATTTATATAGGAAGAAATAAGAGAAAAATGAGAACAGAAAAGATTGAAAAAGGTTTTAAATTAAAATTATGAGCCTCCTCGGACCCAGTATTTGGCGGCATTGAAGGATGCCCCATTGATAAATTTGAAACCTTTGTAATTAATATATCTGCAATTTTGTAATATTTAGTAGTTTTCGAGAAAAATGGCTCTTGATTTTTCCCAAATAGTTCTATGAAGCTGGCGGATACTTTAAAAATATACCTTTAAACTGCCTGAGCTGCTTAGGATCAAATCCAATCTGCCGAGTTACTTGGCTAGTTTGAAAAAATATGTTGTGACTCCATTAGACTAGCCAAATATTAGGAGTTAGAAATTACACCATTTTACTTTGGGATCATGACCTTTATCAACAAAAAATATGAATCCAAACAAAAAACACGCTAGCTAGCACTCCCCTTGTTAAACACATTTTCTCTAACATAATAGATAAGAATTTCTTCTTTAAGTACATGCCGAAGATTTTAAGGTTTTCGATTAAAAATAAAATAAGTATTGTTATCAAATTTAAAAATAAAATATGTTAATAAAAATATGTTGGGAATTTATAAGTACTATTATTTTGACAGTAGAATAGTATTGGGGATACAGGTGGGTGAAGTTTACAGCGCCTTCCTTTTCAGCTATAAGTAATCGCTCATTTAGACTGTTTTAATCATGGTAGTGGCACTTCATTGCCATTGCGAGGCAACACCCGAAACTGCTATTATATCGGCATTCTTGGGTATTTCTTATATTCATGCACGAATTTTCAAAACTTAAAACGCAGTTCACGTTGGGCCAACTTTGACAACCAACATTTAGCCAAATGTGTTCAGTAAATAATTGCAGTCTGAATTTGTAGTATTTTATACTTAAAAAAAGTCTTGGAAGAGAAGAAAGATCAATAATAAAAAAATTATCATCATTTTCACTGAATACGGACAAGTGTTTTTTATGAGTTTCGTAAAAAAGCAACTGACGATGAAATTGAAATAATTATCCGCTATACTACTTAAAAAATTATAGAACAAGAATTATACATAGTTAAAATGTTGTCATAAGGACAACCGCAGGATTTTGCTGGGATCGGGTGCTAATCTGTAGATTGCAAACAATCCGTGAATTTTTTTCGTTCTTTACCTTTAAGGTATTCACCACACATTACACAAAAATGATTGGGATCGTTGCTACACTAATTCATTTTGTCCCCCAATACCCGCGCTTTGTAAACAAACGAATGCGAATGTGAATTGCCAATATACGGGAGAGTGAATGTAGCCACGAATGAGTGCATGGCGGGCAGATTTTTTTCTTTACTGTTAATTATTTTTTTCATGATTAAAGCAAAAACTACGGATCCTAAAGGCCAATCTCATAGAATAATTTTTGCAGAACTATCATGCTCACAGGCAGACATACATATAAACTGACACATTCGTAAAAACCAGTTTTTCGAATTGAGGGGGTCTCACTACGTAGATATTTTACCAAAACTCGTAAATTAAATAATAATAGCAGAATTACGTAGGAGTTTTAATGCGATGGCATTAAAATATGCCACATTGATGGATTTGAAACGTTTGTAATTAATATTAAAAAAAAAGAGTCATAGAGACCCAACAGAAAAAAATTGTGTGAACAAAAAATGCACACATAGATATTTCGGAGACGAATCCTAAGGTTTTTGCATTGTTTATTGTTGATAGTGCTCTTAGTATTTTTTTAAATTAATTACAAAAGTTCAACTGCCTAAGCTGCTTAGGTCGTAGGTCCGGTTATCTAACATAATAAATAAGAATTTATTGAAGGTTTTGAAGGTTTTCGATTTAAAATAAAATAAGCATTGTTATTAAATTTAAAAATAAAATATGTTAATAAAAATATATTGAAAATTTGTAATTATTATTATTTTGAAAGTAGAATAGTATTGGAATTTCCTGGGACAGAATTTTTGGTTCTGGATTTCTTTTAACCATGAAGATGTCAATTTTACTAAAGATTAGCAGCTTGTTTGGTCTTACTTTGTTATGTCGAAACATTTTTTAATGCTACCTTTTTAGGCTCATTTAATGCTTCATGAATATCTTGGTTTTATACGCTTGTTCATCTATTTTTTAAAAAATTAGGGTGGCAAAAATTACGCAAAGGTGTATTAATGTAACCTCAAGTTTACAAATGAGCATTATTAAAAATTACAAATATTTTTTTTAAATATTCCATTGTTAACTGTAACTAATTTTTAAAGAGGTGAAAGCGAATATTATACAAATATTTCCAGTGATTCTCAAAAGTTCATTCTCAAAAGTCGTCAATCTCTAAAGTGATTTATAAAATCAATAAAAATATATCTATATGATTTTGCCGGAATCGGGTGCTAATCTGTAAAGTAGCACCTGATTCTAGCGAAATCGCGACTTTGAGATAGATGGTTATAGTCTGTGACTGAATCAATACGACGATCCGGAAAAAGTCTCATGCACCCTGGATAAGAAGCGACCCCAGGACGACCGCCTTCTGCATTTTTCCCGCAAGTGTTTTAGCCTATTGTTCACATGCAGGGATGTTTTTCAGGTCAATATGTGAAAGCTCGGCACCTGCAAGAGCGCTGATAATAAGAACTATTAATTTAACGAAAATGCGGTAACGAACATGGTTCGCTTCTCGAAGTCAAGGAGAACTATTTCAGTCCTTTTCTTTCAAAAACATTAATTTATTCTCAATGATATCACGCATAAATCAAGTAACTATGTTGATCAAAAAAGATATACATAAAATAAAAATTTAATATATTCTATCCAATATTTAACTTTTTAAGAAAATCACTTCATTAAATAAATACTAATTGCTATATTGATTTACATTGAAAAAATTATTATTCCGGGGCCAGAAGTAAACTTACTCCTACGACAATAAATAAAAACTATCATAAGAAGTGGAAAAAACTACAATTTTGTTACTTGTTTCGGTATTTGTTTTTTAAATTCTTTTAAATATTTTAGGACAGCTTAAAAAAATTTATCCTTTAACGGCTCTGCTTGCATGATGTGAAGAAACAAAGGTTAAATTGTGAGCAAATAATCTTAAAGTAATATAATTTAATATTCTGTCGTAATTTTCGAACTCAGTAATATTATAGACTGTCGATAATTGTCTTATTCAGTTAGGAAGTTTTCAACTCGGGAATATTATTATTTGAAAAGATTATTATTCGGGAATTTTCTAATCAGGGAATTTTATAGTGTCGGGAATTTTATTTTTCGGTAATCTTCAGTCGTCCCATAAATTCGAATTTGTTCTTTTTAAATAATTATTTCAAAATAAAAATTAATAAAC
>JAAAKG020139029.1:0-12474 GCA_010014905.2 Druon quercuslanigerum
AACTTTAACAGAAAATTTTTATATATGTGCTTTTTCTTCCAAAATGGCGGGCAAAATGCAAAAATGTCCCAAAAACTTTTTTTTCCATCATCGTTATTTTTCTCAAAAACTTCAAAGTTTAAAAAAAAGTTCCATAGATTAAAAATGTCTTGAAATTAACCATAGAACACTATGAAATTTCTTCAGATTGTTTAGAGAATTTTTTTGATTTTTCAAAAAATCAAAAATTTGAAATTTGCAAACAAAATTTTCAAAAAATCTAAAAAAATTTAAGCATATTCTTTGACTAATTCTAAGACATTCTTTTTTTTGGAAAATTTGTACCAGAGCCTATAGTTTTTAAGAAATAATTGATCAAACTTCATGCGAATTGTTACATAACTTTTACAAAACAAAACAAAACTCTGGTACAAATTTTCTAAGATTAAAAAGGTCTTAGAATTAGTCAAAGAATATTCTTGAATTTTTTCAGAGTTTTTGAAAATTTTTTTGCAAATTTTAAAATTTTGACTTTTTAAACATCAAACACTTTTTCTAAAAAATCTGAAATAATTTCATAGTGTTCTATGGTTAATTTCAAGACATTTTTGATCTATGGAACTTTTTTGGCCATTTTGGAAGAAAAAGCACGTATATAAAAATTTTCTGTTAAAGTTTAAGAATTTTGTGCACCGATGGTTGAAGAAATTTTAAGATATTAACACGGTTTATATCTGAAAAAAATTATAACAATAAAAAATCAAACATTTTTCACTAGTTTTGTGTGCAAAAACCGCCATATTTAATTTTGAAATCAAAATATTTAAATTTTGACCACGGATTCGAATTTAGCTCACCCAAAAACATAAGAAACAGTACTTTTTATCTATTTATTGTTTTGTTATACCCATAAATTTTGCGGTCAAACTCATGTTATAAAATTGATAGCTTTGGTAGTTAATGGGTTAACATCAATTTAAATTCATGGTTGTGTATATGTTATAGCATATAAATTCACCTGTTTTGTTGAAAATTCGTGCTTTTAGATTGAAAATTCATCTCCTATGGTAGAAAAGTAATTTTTTCGTTTAAAATTAATAAGTAAATTTGACATTTTTAAATTTGAATCTGAAATTTTTATATTTTCTGTATAAAATATTCTAAAATTAAAATGTTACCATATTAAAATGCTGGTTTTTGAATATTGATGGCCAAGGAAAACGTGGGAATTTGGAACTCGTTCATCAGGATAGACATACGAGTCAAAATTAAATGATAGATTGGTCGAAATTTTATTTCTATTAACTTTAGAAAATGTCTGAAATATTTTTAAAGCTACACCGAGAGAATTGATTGAGGAAAGTTTAATATAATTGTTATAAAGCTTAAAACTATTTTGCGGATCGACCAGAGTGTTCTTGGAGTACGCCAGTGCAGGATAACCGAATACGTTATAATTGATCAGCGTTCGACTCCTGGTACCAACGGACATGTTTTTTTTCTCAGTAAAATTCGCTTGACATAGCTGTATTGGATAATGTCCCCAAATGCCTCTATGTCCCAGCTTTACGAGGTTTAAAGCTCTCACGTGTAACTCGGCCTGAAAATGAATATTCAAACGAAATATAGATAGCAGTGGTTTGGGGCCAGTGTCGAGCCCCGGGTGACCTCTCCGGGAAACGAGCAGGTGAAATGATCCAAATCACGAAGAGTGAATATTCAGGGATTGGTCGTGTGAATATACGCGTTCTCATAGGCGCTGCGCGGATAGGAAAATCTACTCCCCTTGGATCATCTCCGAATTTTGGCACTGGTCCACTTTTCCTCGAATATAAACGACTTTATATTCTACAACTTGAAACAGTAGCATACAGAAACTAGGGGTATTTGAATTACTGATGAGTACATGTGTCGGGTGCAGTTATTCTCTGTGTGACAATATGAATGTACCTGGCAATGTACAAAACCTAACAATAAAAGGTGTAACTAATTACTTTCAAATCTCGCGCCACACGAAGTTACCAATCACAACTCAAACAATAGAATCCGTGAATAATCTTCAATTATCAGCAATTACATAGTAAAGTGTTGTGAAAGTAAATCTTCGTACACTCGAAATAATGGAAAAATAACCAAAATGCCACCTCTCAACATAAATGAAGAAGTGAAAGAAGCAAAGCAAGATTTAATATCCAAAAAATCTAAGAGTAAATATGAGCTGGCCTTCGAGGAATTTGACAGATGGAGAAAACAAAACAGAAGAATTTACGGTCAGTGGTCATCATCATTGTCAAAAAAAACATTCCCTTCATAGGACATTCTCCCATCATTTCAGTAAAGAGGTTTCACACGCTCACTTTTCGGGAGGGCCCATAGGCTCATGACACATGGTGATTTCGAATAAAATATCTTACATCACTCGGAGGTTTACATTCGTCTTTACATGGGGAATTCAATATTAGCAGCGCGACGAAAAAAGTCCATGGCCTTCGACTAGGGTTTTCACGTATTAGCAAAACCATGGACATATACTATTGATTTTACATCCATAATTAAAAAAAAAATATTATAATATTATATTAGTAATAATTGTTTAGAATTTAATAGTTATTGAAAATTCATTCACGACTTGAAAAAAGTCTCGCTATAATGCTAGGTATGACATAAATCAGCACTTTAGCACCAACTTTTCTTAAAATTGTTTAATTGTCCAATTAGGGACAAAGGTACTAGAAAAGTTATATTTTATTACTTTTGACATTTTTACAAGTGCTGATGAGACTTTTGTAGATCGAAAGTATCGAAAAAATCCCACTTAGTTTTTTTATTTTTATTTTGAGCAGGACTTTAGTAGGAAAAAAGTACCAGAAAAGTCCCACCTATTTTTTCCCATATTTTGCAAATCCTAAATAGTACTACTGAAGTAGGACTAAAGCACCAAAAAAGTTCAAAATATGTCCTGTTTTACAGATCTGTTTAGGGGAAAAGTACTGGAAAAACCCAACTGCAATTTATTATTTTTTATTCGGCGAAGGACTTAATTTGTCTAACTTTTGAAAGCTTAAAATAGTCCTGATGAAATGGGGCATATTTTGAACTTTCGTGGAAGTTTATTCCTATTTTAGCAGTACTTTTTGCGACATAAATCCAATAGCATTTGCGTATGTTTCAAAACAAATGATATGGAACTTTTCTAGTACTTTTGTAACAAAATAATTGATTTCGACTTCTAAATTTTCCTCATAGAAATACGTAATTAGATATTCATTAAACTTTATACAAATTCTTAATTTCTTACAAAAATATATTAAAGGTTATGAAAAAGTAAACCTTTTTTATGAACTAGTTTTTCCATATGTATATTTTTGTAAATTTTATGCAAAAGTGTATTTTTCATGGATCACTGAAGAAATAAAAACGAACTTTTCATAGAACCTTGCAGTTTTTCCGAAAATTGTGTTCACCCGTGTTTGTATTAATTAATAATTGTACAAGAACTTGTTAGTAAATTAGTTTGAGAGCAGTAGAATGTGTTGAAATTCAATAGAATTTACTAGATTCAAAAAAATTATTTGGAATATTTTTAAAGTAAAACTGGAAACCTGGAAAAGTCATAGAATTTTAAAAGTGGTTGCTAAAGAGCCTTAAAATGTTGCTGTAGAGCCAGGAAAATGTATCGAATTTTTAAAAATCCTCTCTCAAAGGCTAAAACATAGGTTTTGTTAAATTTTTAATTGAAAATTTAAAAAGTTAATGAAATATCAAGTGGTTGAGAATTTTTAAAGAGAAAACCGAACGGTGGTGCACCTAATGGAAGCGAGTGAAACAACAACATGAGCACGGTATCTTTTTTCCTGTAAAGGCTGATCGACATGCGTAATTAAATTTCCCCTGTACTCGATCGTGCACCGATAAACAAAGGCATCCTCTTCCTAGATCGCGTCTGCCGAGAGAGATATTTTTCATGAGGAGCGTATTGTAGGATGCTGCGCTATTTTTGAAATTAGTTCCTGGGACGCGGACAGAATTCACGTATCATCGAAATGTCCACATGCTGTTGTCGTAAAGTTGGCTGTGAAGGTTGGGAATAATTTTGCGATTGTAGGGAATGGTTATAAATATATACGGCGTAAACGTAGCGAATACATTCGAATGGTCGGTAACTGTCTGCACCGGCTGCTGCGACTTTGGTTAATACCTAGCACGCGTAAAATTCGTAACGCCGGGTACACTGCACAAGTCCACGCTACACGTACGTACACTGAAATTCATGAAGCTAAATAAAATTCGAAGAGAAACGCTCCCAGCGAAGTGACAATCAAAACAACGTAAAAAAAAAGAGAATCACATTTCCGACAGTTTCAACCAGTGGGTTAGTTTCGAAAAAGAGATTGAATTTCGGTTTTGTTTTGAAAGAACTTTAGTAATTTTGTATAAAATGAGAATTAATACTCAGGTCAGGTATACCTCAACGGGAAATGGGAAAAAAACGGGAATTTTTCCTACCGAAATAAAATTGCGAAATGATTCTACTCTCGAATGTACTACTATAAAAATTAAAAGATGTTTCATATATTTTATTTCTCTAATTGAGGAGTGAGCGAACAAAATTTGAGACATCCAAATTGGGAATATCATCGATTCGATTATCAAATTTAAGGATTTTCCAGGTGTACCGTAAAGATCAAAATTACTTAGTCTGTCACATGATACACAGGGTGGACACGCTGGGGCTTACGAAAAAGTATGCAACCCTGCATACATACCCGTACGAATAGCATTGCCGTGTCAGACGGTTTGCATACTTTTTGGTAAGTTTCAGCGTGTCCACCCTGTATAAAATTGGCGAAAAAATCCCATTGATTATTGCATACACGTTTTAGACGAAAAATCCAAACCTAAGAATAAAAATATAGTCGAGGAAATGATTTTTTATTTAAATGTAGTTATTTATATATTTATGTTGTTTTCCAAATTCCCTTATTTAAATCAGAAATCTTTTGGATCGTTTGAAACCCGGGAAATAACTAGGAATTTAAACATATTTATTGGATAGAAACCCTTTTATTTTTTTTTGCTTATTATGTGACACCTTGGACGACATTGCTGTTTAAGTTTGTCCCTTAGAGAATTGCTATTTACATTACAGAAAGTGATGCGGGTCTTCAAGTTTCTGCAACGTCGACACCCCTATATCCTCTCGAGATTTCCTTCGTCAGACCGGACGACAATAATTATTAATTGTCCTAGCTTCTACAAAGAGAAGGAATCTTATTCGTTCGTAAAATACCACCTGAAAATTCGTTCAAAAGTTAACTAACAATTATAGTCCTTGAGAGTGTGTAACATTTTTTTTACTTTAAAAAATATTGAACACCGAAAATTGCTAAACTTTTCCTGATAAGACAAATTTTTCATGAAACTGCAAAACTTTCCTCTATACTATTTTACTTTCTGGTCTTGGCCCAGAATCGAACCGAGATGAAATTTTCCCATTTGATATAGGTGACGAGAGAACTTTTCAACCGCAGCACTTTCCGAGTAGTTTCACACGGTCTCACCAAGAAAATGAGAAATGCGTTTATGAACTTAACGCTACTTTTAACGTTGAATTAGTTCAAGTGAAAAAGGAAAATAGAAAAGAAGCCAATTTGAGGGTGAAAAATTAAAAAAGTAAGTTAGTGAATATTCTCTTTGTTAGTATTTTTACTTGTTTATTTGCCTAGACTGGAATTTTTGCTTTGATCTACTCCTGAGAAAAATACAATCATCGCGAAACGATCTGAAAAGCAAGCTCCACAAAGCGCATGGATAATTAGGGGGATAGCCTCGCGTCAACGCTGTCCGAGGTGAATTTGCTAAAGGCCAATCCAACTTTGTGAAATTGTTTGCACATTCGTTCTGTTTCTCGGATAAAGCGAGTGCAAGTTGACTAATCAATTAGCTGATCAATGCCACACTAATTATTTTAGAAAGGTATTCTTCTTATTCGTAAACGCCTTTCCTGGTACAACTCACTTCTGCCTTGTTTATAGTGTTTTCGTTGAACAATATTGTTAGTGTAGTGTCCATTCGATCGCGATCTACCTGGTTGTTATATCCTCACTATCGACCGCCCGGCTTCTGCTGCCGACCCTACTCCACAGAGGGTTCCTTTATACGTAATGAGGAATAAAATATTTAAATTATTGAATTTCGTAATTAGTAATTTAGAAATATTATAAAAATAAAAATTGACCTTAATAAGTTAAAAATTAGGAGTGTTTTCCGTTCACCGACATTCATCTGAAACTGTCAAGCAAGTAACATATTAACGTGCTTATTCTTCATGAATAAAAATTAATTTGGTCAGACGATCATAATATAATAAAACAAGAGATTCTGATGTTCAACAAATCATTTTGCATTTGTCAACAAAATTTTGCTTACGTTTCGACCTTATTGCAGGTCTTCTTCAGAGTTCGTTACCACCTGTATTGACAATTTCATCCATAAGAAACTTCAAAATCTGATTTCTTCACTTTAAAACACAGTGTCAATTTCAAAAATGTAGTTTCTACAAATTTGAGACCTCAGTACGATTTCTGAGGTTTAAATTTCATTACAATAGTAATTTTTATAAAACAACTACTTTTTAATACAAAGATTTGTGTAATTTCTATAAAGAACAAAACTTAAGTTTTTCACCCCAAAATTTAATAAAGTGACGAAATCAGATTTTGAAATGCCTTATGGATAAAATTGTCAATACAGGTGATAACGAACTTTGAAGAAGACCTGCATAAGGTTGAAACGTAAGAAAAATTTTGGTGGCAAATATAGAAAGATTCGTTGAACATCAGAATCTCTTGTTTTACTATATTATGACCGTATGATCAAATTAATTTTTATTCATGAAGAATAACCACGTTACTCAAAGAGCGGTCAAAGTAAAATTTCACTGTAAAGGAACACTCCAATTGCACTGAATATATTTATATTCTTATTTTATTCATCCTTGAGTACAAATGACTCCCTTGGTGGCTAGGGTAAGCGGCAGCAGTAAGATTAGATGATCGCTCAGCTGCGTGATGGGAATTTGTCCTATTTCTAGATTAAGAATAAATGTAAAGTTATTTGAAATCGTAAAGTCACAACTCAAACCGATGGACACATTTGACAATTCGAAACTCCGTAATGTGAAGAGCAGTAAAATGTCAGGGACTTTCAAGAATTGTAAATAATATCTGAATTTTATTTCTGTCGGGGCTTTAAAAAGATCTGCAACTTTTTTACTGACCTGTCAAAATATTCAATTCAGAGGAATCAATACTTTATATTTTACGAGGTGCGAATTTGATGCATAAGGAAAAGCGAAGCTGTCGGATGGAGGAATGATTTTGTGAAACCGTTTCCATCCAGATCGTTGACCGGAAATCAATATCTCCCGAGAGGGAAGATCGTGAATTTGTGTCATTTTCTCTGTTTGCACCATGTCAGCTTATTACATAGTTCGTTTTCATATAACGATGACCAATCAACTTCTGTTCAAGTACCGCCAATAAAAAACCACTGATATTGTATTCAATTACAAAGCGAAAATGGAATTTTTTTTATGTCAGTTGTGGATCTATCTGAATTTAAAAGGGAAGATAAGTTTACGGCTCATATTACGTGACCTAAAGTTCTGCAATAAACATAACATAAATACAAAATTTTCTCGATTTAGTAAGTTTCAATTGATTTTCTAGGATATGACAGGGTGTTCAGTGTATAGGAAACGAGGGAATCGTACGAGAATTTTATTGGCGCGGGAAATGTACAGAACTTTATTTTTGAAGGGGGAATTTTTGATGTTCCATATATGGAAATGATACGAGATTCTTCTGGCACGCTGAAGAACTTTTTGCTGATAAAAATTCACTTCAAAAAAATTTGATATGTCTAGAGAATGAAAAATGTAAATGCAGCAAATGCTCAAAAAGTACCTAAGATATATGTGGGATATCAGTGATTACTTCAATTAGCTTACCGCCTTATGACATTCATATACCACTTGTTTAAAATCTTTTGAAACTGGGAATAAATCGAAATTTTTTTTCTTAAACTTTAGGAATCATTCTCTGATCAGATTAAAACTAAGGCGGAAGGTGTCACATCCATTGAATATAAGCAACAACCTCATTTATATTCATTTAATTGATAAAGTTTCGAGACAAAAGTTTGTTTCTGAAAACTGTCTTTTCCGGGATCGGATGATGAGACCAGGGAGTGAATTTTTCTGTCTCAGCGAAATGTGTTCAGTGTCTAAAGAGAAAGGGTTGGACGTTGGTCGAAAGCGACGTATCGTTGGTCGGTGAAACTTTACGTTTTCGTCTGTATCGTGGGCACCAACCAGAGATTAACATTTCCCGAGGGAAGATCGTGGAATTCGTCGTTTTCTCCTTCACGCCGCGACTGGTTATCGAGTGCTGTCTCCGTATAACGACCAAGTCCGATTCCCGAGAGAAAGTCGTTTGCGTGGCTTACGACCCGCAGGTCAGCCCACGGTAACAGCATGTGGGATTTTTATTCCCATGTACTAACACCATTAGGTCTAGCCACTGTAAATCGCCTTTCGTCAACAAAACCAATCCAGTTTTCACAATTTTTCGCTGCAACGAGAGTTGAATTAATAGTGAGAGTCGAAAATTAAACTGTTTTTTGAAAATTCTCTCTTTTATTTTAGTTGAATTCAAAAGTTTTACATTTAAATTAAAATATTTTTCGTTCAAACATCAGCTATTGCATACATTTTTCTTGAGAACTCATATTTATTGAGGTTGTTAAGATGGCACAATGCTATTAAGGTATAGAGATGTTACCTATTTTATAATTTATGGTTAATCTGGGCCCCTATTCCCAAATTTTTGACTATTTTGTTTTTTGTAAAAAATAGCGTTTGCACGTTAAACTGGCGAAACATTTATTTAAAACGTACTAAAAATGATTTTACAGAAATATTACCTTATAGAATACCTTATAGAATGCCTTATAGAATAGATTTCACTTAGGGCTCTGGGGATATGACAATTTAAATTTAAAAAAAATGTTTGAGCAATTTTATTTAAACAATGCTAGTAAAAACGAATTGAACAAGTTTCTTTTTATATCCTATGTTAAGGCTTATGTAGGGCTCCTCGAATATAATATTTTAACTTTAAACAAATTTACCAAAAAAAAATTTTTATTTTCGTTTCTCGTGCATAATTTCAGTTTTATTTAAGGCTCCTGAAATATCATCGACGAAATACGTGAAGAAAACCATAAAACGCATTTTACCCTTTGCATAATTTCAGGTTCCTTGGTTACTAATTTGGGCCCGTATTCTTAAATTTTCGGCTCGAATATTTTTTGTAAAAAATAAAGTTCCTGATAGCTTAACGTTAAGCTGACGGTACATTTCTGTAAAACGTACTAAAAATGATTTTACAGAAAATTCGCCTTAAAGAATAATTTAGATCTCTGGGAATATGATAATGAAAAATTTAAAAAAATGTTTAAAGAATTATTGCTTAAATAAATTTAGGAAACGAAAATATTTTATTTTCGTTTCTCTTGCATAATTTCAGGCACATTTAAGGCTCCTGAAATATCATCGACCGAAGGTCGTGCGATATTTCCTTTGCCCTTTCTTTTTGTTATATATGGTTTTGTGCCACCTTAAAATTATAACAAATACGTGAAGAAAACCACAAACTCATTTTTACCCCTGGAAAAATTTAGGGCTCATTGAGTACTAAGTTCGGCCCATAGTCCCAAAACTTGGGCTCTATTACTTTTTGTAAAAAATAGTGTGCAATAGCTCAAAAATAAGTGGATTAAAGATTTCTTTAAAACGTACTAAAAATGATTTTACAGGAGATTCACCTTAAGACCATGTGACGAGTGGGTCACGTAACCAGATTCCACCACATTCAGTTGAAAATTTGGGATACTAAATAAGAAGGACTAAGAAAGGCGGGTCTGGTCCTAAGTTTTGATAATTATGAAAAAGCAAAAAAAATTATTTACAAAAAATTTCGGCAATGTTCGGCCAGCTTAACGTTAAGCTAGCGTAAACGCTTTTATTTACAAAAAAATAAAAGAGCCCAAAATTTGGAACTACGGGCCCCAATTAGCCCTAAATGAGCTCTAAATTACAAAATAGGTTACATCTCTACATCTTAATAGTGTTGTGCCAGCTTAAAATACCTGAAATATTAGTTTGAGAATATAAATATTTTTGAGAAAATTGAACTGTTCTGTAAAAAGTCATCCTTTTGATGAAAAATTCAACTGTTTTATGGAACATTTATCTTTTTTTTTATAGAAAATTCGTCCTTTTATACATACACCTTTATTGATTGAAAATTAACTTTATTGTTAAAAACTCATCAGTTATTAAAACAATTCGTGCCGTTGATTGGAAAATTTATCAGTATACAAATTATCTTTGTAATTATTATATTGAATTATTCTGTTAAAAGTGATATTTTTTGGCAAAAAAATGTATTTCTGTCGGTTGAAAATTCAGCTATTTGATCAAAAATTCCACTGTGTGGTTGATATTTAATTTCTTTTCTATATATTTATTTATTTTTTAATTCGTCTTTTTGGATAAAAAAGTCCGTTCTTTTTAATTGGCAATTCACTTTTTGGTAAAAAAAACCATCTTTTTTTGCTGAAGATAAACTTTTTTTGTCAAAAATTCAACTGTCTTAAAAAAATGAACTATTTATGTAAAAAATTCAACTATTTAGTTGAAAGTGCAACTGTTTTTGATTTGATTTGTACTTTGAAAATTTATCACTTTCGCTTGAAAGTTTAATTCTTTAATTTAAGTGCAACCGTTTTATTAAAAATTAATCAGTTTTTTTATCCAAATATTTTTTTTATAGAAATTTCGTTTTTTTATATATTGGAAATTCACCTTTTAATAGAAGTCATATTTTTTGGTTAAAATTTGTATGCTTTTTAATCGTAAAGTCTACTATTATATTTTTGGTTCAGAATGCATAAGTTTTCATCAAAAATTCAACAGTTCTGTTCAAAATTCGTCTTTTTGGATTAAAAAAACATCTTTTAGTAGAAAAGTCTTTTTTTTTGTTTGAAAATACATCTTCCTTGGTTGAAAATGGTTTCTTGAGTGTAACAAAGATATTGTTGAAAATTCAGCTTTAAACTATTTTATTAAAAATTCCACTTTTTTGTTGAAAATTATTTTTTGGTTTGAAAATATATCTCTCGTGGTAGAAAATCAATATTTAGGTTGAAAATTTAAGTGTTTTGTTGAAAATAGAATATGTTTCGACTTGTAATCTTAGGAATATGGTACCTATATTAATTTTGTATAAAAAAAATTGTTTCCACACTTTTTTTTAAATTTCATCCTGTTTCCCCTTTTCCAAGAACATTTTGGGTTTTGAAATCTGTAAAAGATTAAAATTGGTAAATAATGAAAATATGATGCCTTGGGTACGCGCAAATAATCCATGTTCCATGAATTAATTTTCAATAGTTAATTATGAATTCTATAGGAGTAAGATAATCTGCATTCCATTTTCGCTTAACGAGGAGGGTGGATCTTTGTTTCCATATTCTCGGCGTGTAAATTCTGGTTGTCATTTTGACTGTCTGTGCAGTATTCAATTTTGTACGATCCGCTAATTCGACAGATCGGGTATACCGCATTATCGTTCATCGCGTAGCTCTATTCCCAAATTTGGTTGTTTAAGGTACAGTCATTCTGAAGGCAGGGAACGTTTCGCTCATTGCGCCGGAATGTGCTCCAATTAGCGAAGTCCTTGCACAGAAAAAGCTAATCCAATTAAAAGATTTTCTAACTAAATATTAATTATATTTTTCGCCAATATGGATTAAGTAGTCCAAGTTATTCTCAGAACCAGCTCGAAAGTTTACATATAGAATGTGGTCAAACTTTGTTCGATATGTTTTTATTTCGCAAAATGTGATGACAATCTAATTTCTTATTACACCTGGGGACATGTCATGTCATATAATAGTTCTTGATAATTATGAATATTTGCGTCATAACTTCCGGCAAGAAGTTTTTATACATAAAAAAATAACTGCTTAAAAGACATTACAGTCTTGCCATTGTTATGAATTATAAAACGTCTTTTGTATTACTTTCTTGTGTCCTAATACTGAAGAGTCCCTCAAGATACTGGCGGATTTCGATTTTATGTACCCCAAGACGGTAGTAAATAAAGCTTTCCTCCTCACAACTGCAGCCACTAATGTATGCACTTGATAAAAATGGATACCGGCGTCACTCTCAAAATAAAGTATTACTAAAGATGATGATGATGTTAATAATAATAATAATAATAATAATAATAATAATAATAATAATAATAATAATAATTGATGAGCCTCGGTTGCTCAGTGGTTAGATGCTCGGACTTCACCTCAGAGGTCCGGAGTTCGATCCCTGAGCCGGTACCTCTGGAAATTTTTCTATGTACCTTTACC
>JAAAKG020139030.1:0-34834 GCA_010014905.2 Druon quercuslanigerum
ACTATATACATATAAACATTTGAAAATGCCCATGCTGTACCTGAAATTTCTAAACATCATAGATATACCATTGATTGCTGGAAAAATGTATACATAGAAAGGTGTTCAAAGGAAAACGATGAAATAAAATTGTCGATGTACCAAAACAAGTGAACATAATCAAATAAGAAACTGCCAATACATAAACCGGCCCTTTTTGTCCGGGGGCTCGCGACAATTCTATGGACTCATTAAAATTTCAGATTCTTTTCTTTTCATAGTCAGCTTTAGGTGCATTTTGCAACAATTTATCGTTAAACTGGGCAAAAATTCGAAAGAAAAAACGTCATTGCAGTACTCTTAAAACCCAAGGGGGGAGGTTGTTTGAATGCTAAGACCTAACAAGACGTTTAACTGGCAGCTCCTGAATGGTGTCAAAGTTGACTGGCATGCTGTCAAACATATCAAAAATTCAAGTAAAGAAACATCATTTTAGTACTCTTGAAACCCATTGGGAATGATTGTTTGAATGCTAAGAACTAACAAAAAATTTGACTGGCAGCTCCTGAGTGGTGCCAAAGTTGACTGACAGACTGTCAAAAATGTAAAAATGACACTTCTCTAAAACTAAGATGTATATTAAAAAAAAGAGGAAACTACGAAAATCTCACTTTTGACGTAAATTCCCAGCTTGTAACCTGTAAATAATTTTCATAAACTCTGAAAAAATGAGAAGAGCATTTTCTCACCCAGAGAAACAAACTAACGCAATACGGCCACAGAAAAATAAAAACATATTTTTTGTGAAGCACCCTAATGTCCAGTAGACCGTATAAAAACAGTTTTCCTGTTTGTTCCGTAAGATTTTATAAAATTATTATCATTTATCTATATACTACTTATTTATTATCTGTGAGAAAACAGTATTTTCAGGCGCCTTCAAACTTTTCAAGGTATAATGTTCTGTACGATCAGCAACGTATATTCTTTGTTCGTGTTAGACGCAATATGATGGAATTGTTTATGTGATGTCCTTATGACGATATTAAATTTCTGTCGTTCCTCCGCCTCAGTTTGGTTTAGCACACGGTATGGTAAAGAACTGGACTATTCGTTTGAATCGAAGTGTTGAAAAATATGTCGTCGTCCAAAACCTTTTGCGTTTTTTGTAGAACTAAAGAGGGCAAATTACTTTTCTTTACTGATAAAACGTTAGAAGCATGTGCATTACAAAATGTGTGGCATCTTTAATCCGAAATCAGCGACTCCGAAAAACCCTTTATTGCATATCTAACTCGTACTTTAATGACATAAAATGATATTTACAATTTTCAGCAGTCATCTTGGATTTGCCACCTTGGATTTGCCATCTTGCAATTTTGAAAATATAATAAAAGAATTCGTAATCAGCCACCCCGAAAACCCTTTATTGCATACTCAACTCTTACTTTTATGACATAAAATAATTTTTACACTTTTCAATAGCCATTATACATTAGATTTTTTCTTAAAACCTCAGAGCAGAGAGAAACTGAGAGTAAACTTTCCCGAGAAAAGCACAACTGACAGTTTATTGGTGCATTTACGGCCCATTTCGGGTGGCTATATCAATAAAATTTCTACTGAAATACGTATCAATTCAGGATTTTATGTTCACAAGGTACACTTTCAATTGGACTATCGCCCAAACTTCTGAGAAATCTCTTACAAAATTCTTAGCATTCTTAAATTTTGGATTTTTTTGAACTGCAATTTAATGTAACAATTTTGGATGTTTTAATTTCATAATAAAGTATAACTTTTGCTAAGGCTAGATTTTTTTAAATGAGCATAAATGCACTTCTTAAAATTCAGGTAATTTTTATTCAAAAAAGTGACCCGCCGCGCGGGCACACTCTTGTCGCGCGCTCAGCCCGCGGCTCGCAAGTTTGAGCGCTCCTAAAGCGAACGACTGTCGGTTCTCGCGCTCGATTATTTATTTACATCGCGCTACGCGCTCGGTTTCATTAGTACACAGACCTTTTAAAATCGAAAAATGTAATTCGGGAATTTTGAATTCTTTTTTGATAAGACTCTTTTGGCTTTAGCGAACATATTCTCATGATGTACCTCGTGCTGCGAACTCGATTTTGTCCAAAATGTTAACTTTTCTACATTATGTTCAACACTTTTATATCAAATGTATATTACATTTATTTGGATTATTCAGCCATACTCTGTTTTCAAGTAAAACTAATACCTGTATATTATGATGAAAATTAATAATTTATTATTTTTTCTGCGATCAGTTAATATGATAATCTTGTAGGACCTTCAAAGAGTGAAGTCTTTCCTCCCTCGACTTTTTTTCATATAGTGCTTTATTGGAGTTAAAATGGTAATTTTCGTTTGTTTTTTTGCATCTTGAAATTGCCATAACTCAGGTAATTTTCTTTTGATCAAAAAACTCATGGGGATAAATGATTACATATAAGCTTTAGTCTATATTTCCGCTACGGATAATAAGGAGGAAAACTTCATTTAGCTAAGTTTTCAGGAGGAATAAATTACCTATTATTTGTCGGAACATTTCCTATGAATTCAAAACTCCAGTATTTTATATTACAGTTTGTATTGTAATTTAGGCTTCCATAACTTTCAAAACAAGAAATTCTTAAAGATTTTTATTTCTTTTAACACTCTACGTGTTTACTAAATTTCATACAAAATGATGTTAGCCTAATTCTTATCCGCAGCGGAAAGATAGACTAAAGCTTACTTGTAATAAGATGGTAGGCGCTTTCTTAACGGTAACGAAACAATTGCCTAATATTCCTAAAACCCATAGATATTGTTCATTCTCAGCTTCTCTCTGCACTAAATGATCCACTAAAATAGAGAAATATTCAATAAACTAATATAAATTGCTTTTTTCGCACTGTTCCAAAAATTTGATTGCTTCTTTATGTTTCAGAAATAATCGTGGGACATCATTAAAATGATATCCAACGTGACGTTATATGTGAACCTTCCGTATTTTGTAATTATTTCTGATTTTTGTTTACAGTTCGCACCCTTATCAATCCCCCTTTCAATCCCAAATTGAATCTCAATCTCAATGCATATATCAACTCCAAGTTCAATCTAAATGGATCCGAGTCTTACTTATCAATCCTTCTTCATTCATGTATCAACAACAACTTCAATACGAACGCATACGGAGTCCATTTTTTAAAGCGTGCTTCCAATCCTGTTAAATACATGACACTTATCGAATGCAATCTGATGAATCTGACTGAATCCCAAATCGGTCCGAATGGATAAGTGTGAATCCGAAACCAAACCGAAGAAATCATACACCAATCGGAAGAAACTTACACTCTATTTGAGTGAACTGCAAACCAACCCAAACCTTACTTTCATTCCTTTCAAATCCTGGTGTCAACATAAACTTGAATCATAACATACCCAGGTTTTTTCGGGAACACAGGTCTAAAATTGGGACAAACCTGGTTTTTTCGGCAAGTGTGCTATGTGGACTATCTGATGAATCAGAGGCTCATCTAAAAAATCTTGTCAATCCTTCTCATTTCTTGAACAAACAATAACTTCAATCCGAATTAATCCAATCTCGCCATTCAATTATTTCCAATTGTTATATATTATTAATTTTTAAAGTTTTTGCGTATTTCCCACTGCTTTCAAGATAATGTGCAGAATTCCTGAAAATAAAACCAAGAATCATACGATCAAATTTGGACAACCACCACAAAACGTACTTATTGCAATTTAAAAGAAAATACAAGTTTTTCTAAAAATAATAGCAAAAAAGACTTGTCTTTTCAGACAAAAATAAAAAAGGGGAAAGAATAATGATTAGAAAAAACATTTTTTTAATAAAAAATTCGAGCAGGTAGGAACAGCAACGAAACAACGGTGCTCTCTACCTGACACCTGAGAAGAAAGTGAACGTCAAAATGCAAACCCATCACAAACATAGCTGAAATGTCCGGTTAGGGTCATATCCGTCATAAACACATCAGAAATAGAAAAAGTAAAAGAAAATCAAGATTTATGAAAACTCAGTGCGTAATATAATTAATAACACTAGCATAAATCTTTAGCTTGTCCTCTCATTACTTTCACTATGTAAAATGTGAACGTTGTCCGAATCAAAATCATGATCAAGATCAATAAATTCCTTTGTACGCGTGGCAAGAACACTCTTATAACAGCGTCCCGAACGAACATCACTTTGGTGTTCCTCTATCCTAGTATCATGAAGTCTGCCAGTCTTTCCCACGCGAGTCATCTTCCGAATCTTGCAAGTAATCTTGTAGATAACACCACAATTTTCAAAATTATTTAAAGGGTTCTCTGCAAAATGCCATTATTCAATCAATTTAAAATAGTATACGAAACACAGTATGAATCCTAAACTTTTTCATCCTGAATTCAAGTTTTCGAAATTTAAAAAAAAATGGAAGAACAAAAGTATTAAAAGAACTATACTCCTTCAATTCTTTCTGATTACTTCAATTGGCAATAATATTACCATCCTAACTTTTAGTTACTTCTATGTACAAAAAATGATTCATTCTGCTCTATTTTATGAGTAAATTGAAGTTTTGGATGAAAACTATTAAAAACATCAATGACCATCTGCAACTTTTCCAGAGGAACACACAATAAGGTATCATCGACATACCGGAAATAAAAAGGCAAAGCGAAACCTAATTTCTTAAATGCAAAAACCTCTAAATCTTCCATTACTATTTCTGCTAAAACAAGAGAAATAACTGAACCTATATGAGTATCAAACTTATGTCTATAAAAAGATCCATGAAATTTGAAATGCGTTGAGTTCATGATAAAAACTATCCCTGCGATAAAATCATTTTGGCATAATCGGCTACGTGTTTTAATATTATCCCGTCTATTTAAAATTGTCTGTTAAACTAATTTAAGGGATATAATGGGAAAAATTGCAATAACATTACATAGTCATCCGGAACCGTGTTTCGAATCATAATTTTTTCAAATTCCTAACTATTTTTAATATTGTGTTTTGAAGTTGTGATAGAGTCTTTGATAATCAAATTCAAGTTTTATTCCAAAAATTTTAGTGGAAGTACTAAAAGTTGAAACAACTATTCTCAAAGGATAGCTATCTTTGTGAATCTTTCTCAAGCCATAACTTCTGGCAAGAACTGTGTCTTTAGTATTAGCAATCCATCTTGAAATGAAACACACTGGCAGACTTCTTAATACTAGGATAGAGGAACACAAAACTTATGTTCGTTCGGGACGCTGTTATAAGAATGTTCTTGTCTGACATACAAAGGAATTTACTGACGTTGACTATGAATTTGATTAGGATAATGTTGCAATTTTAGATAGTGAAAGTAATGAGAGAAAAAGGGACTTTATGGAAATGTTCTGCAATAAAAAGCAAAAGGACTTATCTATTAAATTGAAAACTTTGATCCTCACTTTATTATCAGGTGGCAGGCAGAGAGCATAGTTGTTTCGGTGCTGTTACAGCCTGCTCGAATTTTCTTTCTTAATGTTTCTTATTGTGATTTGATAATAATAAAAATAAAAAACATGAAAGAAATAAAAAGAGAAGGAAGGGGACTAGTTTTTTGCCTTCTCATTTTTCTTTCATTTTTTAATTTTTGTCCAAAAAAATAAATTTTTTTCCTTTACTTTCGAGAAATTTGTTATCTTTATTCAAATTGCAGTGTGAACGTTTTGTGGTGGTTGTCCAAATGTGGTCGTTAGATTCTTGTTTTTATTTTCAGCATTTCTGCACATTAACTTGATTTTTGGGCGTTAAATAGTATTTTAACTTTGAATTTTTTTCATTTGAATTGCTTAAATTTTAAGTTTTCAAGATAGCTCACAATTTTTTATTAGTTAAATCATTTTTTATTGGACTAGTTCATGTAGGTCGAAAATGATACCCCTCTCCAAAAACCGTAAATTTTTTGTCGAAAGCGATTCACCTGATGGAAGCCCTGAAAATGTTGTATATTTTCGCGTATTTTTCAGCGTTTTCAAGGTAAATAAAAAGTTTCATTTTATTAATTTCATTTTTTCATCTACTTTGTATTCACGTTTCCACGGCCGATTTCGACAAAATTAAAAAATTTTGATTTTCTAAAATTTGAAATCATTTTACTGGTTTACGCTGGGATGGTCAAGGCCCAACCCCCTTCAAAGAACCCTGAAAATCATGGCAGATTTCGCGTATTTATCACTATTTTGAGATCATTCAAAATTTTTATTTTATATTTAATTTAAAAAGAATTTTTATTGGGTTCGTTCAAGTTGGTCAAACACAAAACACCTCTGCCCAGTCTCTAAAATTTAATAAAATTTTACGTACCTTTGACTGATTTGGCCATTACTCAAAATTAATGTATTTTGAATTTCAGAAATCTGTTCATAGTCCACGTGCTGGGGAGCTAAAAATGGGTATACCTTGCATTAAAACCGCAAGAGTAAGTTAGTGTACATTTTCGTCTATTTTGGTGGTCTAAAAAACATACTGAATTTGCAAAAAATGAAATAGCGGCTCGCTCCGCCAACTTGAAAAAAAGGTACCAAAAATCCGTTTTTTGGAAATAACTTTTTATTGGTGCATCTGAAACTAAAATTGCAGAGAACTAAGTTCTCTACAAATGTCTTGCAAAACATTTTTCTATATAGTGAATAGTTTCAGAGTTATACCCGGGTGAAGTGAGGTGTATTTCTTCGCCGAGAGCGGGTGCTAATTTAAAAAATTTCCCCTGATTTCAGCGAGATCACGGTAAAATTTCAGCCATAATTACATCTGACGACTATGAGGTGGGTGGTTACAGTCTGTGAGGGAATCAATACGACGATTCGACAAAAGTCGCGTGCACCCTGAGCACACGGAGCGACCCAAGGACGACCGCCTTCTGCATTTTCCCCGCAAGTCTTCTAGCATGCTGTTCACACACAGGGACGCTTTTCAGGCTATTAATCAGTGAAAGCTTGGCACCTTCAAGAGCGCCGATGATAAGGAAGATTAATTTAACAGAATATGGATGAAGAACTCCTTGACAAGGTCAGCTGGTAAAGAAAATTCGATAACGAACGTGATTCGCTTCTCGTAGTCAAGGAGAACTACGTCAGGCCTCGAAGGGGCAACAGAAACAATTGAGGCACCTGATTCTTTAACCCCTTATAGAATTGGTCGCCTAGAAGTGGGGAGGCCTTTGATAGCTTTTGTTTAAGCGACGTTCAGGGGCCTCCCCACTCTCAGGCGAAAAATTCTATAAGGGGTTATAGAATAATGACCTCAATTGTCGAGAATATAAAGTTCTAGTATATGCGACACTTCTCATTCTCGATAATTGAGTATATTTCCATAGGAGCGTTTAGCGGAGCGATATTAAAGTTAATGCCGTATGAGTGACAAAGATAGTAATAAAGCACTCTTCGTGCCGCATTATGCCTTTGGATGTAGGTCGTTCCCGCATGTGTTGGACAACTAGATAGTATGTGCCCTAGATGCTCGGGGACTGCATTGCAGGCCCTGCAGCTATTATCGGGAATGTCATGGCTCAAAATGTGGCGACGGTAGGTTAAGGTGGAAATGCCAACGTTTTGGCATGCCGAAATGAAACCTCCGTGCCCGACTTCAATCCAGATGATTTAAGGAAAGCAAACTTAGGTCACACGTCATTGACTGATCCTCCACATTTCTGTGGAAGATGCCGTGCATACTCTTATCTAGGAGCTGTTCACAGAAGTTTTTCTCCTGTGCTTTCTGAATTCGGTCTTTCACGAGTCCTCTGCTCGTCCTATGTCGGATGCCTGTCCGCGGTTGGCCTTAGTGTAACCTCTCTTTCTGTTGTCGGCTCGCTCTGGCTGTGGTAGAGTCGGCACTCCGCTTACAAAGCCCCTTTTTTTAAAGTACTTCCGCATGATTTCGCACACGTTGATGCGAAAAGTGCGATAGCTCTGGGTGCTTCTCGCACCACAGAGCATGCAGTCAAGCCATGTAATTCGGAGCATTCTAGCAAGTCGTGATTTTGTCGCTCCATCCAACTAAAAGCCCCAAGATTCCGCCGACCCATCGCATTAATTCCATCTTCATTGGCTCTCCCAGCCCTAGAGTGGTAAGCATTGTTGGCCGACCCATTGTCGGGAGCCCTTCGCGTTCTGTTGCTTTGAACCGCACTTACTACAACTATGTTTGGAGTTATCACTGTTGTTCCCACGAGAAGCTGGGAAGAGGGGTCGTCCATTCTTGTAAAGCACCGCATGCACGGATAAGGCTGGGTAGTCTGAGAGGTCGCCCGGTATCTCAGGTTCACCGTTTTGGACAGCTCACCCAGGTGCGATTCACCATTCGGCACGGTTTTCACACCTCCGCTTGGGGGTTAATTCCTTTTTTCAATTATTATGTGTAAAAAGTGAATTATATATGTATACAATAGGAACTGATCATAACTAGTACATAATGGTGTCATAAGGGCAGTGTATATGTGATTCTAGGAAATACACCTCACTTCACCCGGGCATAACTCTGCAAATATTCACTTAATGGACAAATGTTTCAGCCGAAATTTTTAGAGAATTTAGTCCCCTACAATTATGAAAAGAACTATTTTTGATTTCCAATGAACCAAAAAAAAAGTTATACCCATAAACTAATTTTTGACATATTTTTTTCCAAGATGACGGAGCATTTTATTTTTGTGCAAATACAGAATGTGGTTTAGAACACCAAAAAGAACGAAAATTGACACTAATGAACTTTTCTGGATTTAATGCAAGGTAAAACTACCTACCGCCCGGACTATTACTGCTTTAGACCGGGCTGGCTAGGGATCATCCCAGCTTCAGAAAACTCTAAAAATATTGCTAGCTTTTGCGTATCTCTCACTGTTTTCAAGAACACCATTTATTTTTAATTCCTAAAATCTTTTTATTGCGTTACTTCGAATTGGTAAAAAACGAACTCCCTCTGTAAAATATCTAAAGTTTTGTCTTTTTTCTGTTTTTCACCGTTTTAGATAACTAACATTTTTTTTCGAATTTTGAACATTTGCTTACTGGTTTAGACCAAGCGGTTTGAGGACAATCTCTCTTCATAAAACCCTGCAAATTTTGTCTGTTTTCACACGTCTCTCATCATTTTTTAAATACACACGAGACCAATATAAGAGCTACTGATTTATTCCTTCCTGAACTGCTAGCGCACGCAGTTTCTCAGCGCACAGGCGGTGTCTACAATGCGACGCAACTAGTTTACCACAGACGCATTACTTAATTATAAGGGCTCTTGTATAATTCGAAATCTCTATTTTGTTTTGTAAACACATTGTTCCCTTTCACCTATGTACAGAGAGACTAACAATGAATTACAACGAATTCGACTTAAACAGACTTATTTCAATTCTTAACTTTTAACTATTTTATTAATTCATTATAATAATTAAACTTTTAACACTTTTGAGATTTGCGCCTACTTGAAGACTTGAATCATCTAGCTATCGAATCTGTGTTACATTATCGTTTTATCGAATCTTGTTTTCGATTTTCTACAGCTGATGCGTTGATTATACTGGGACTTACATTCGATATCAATGGCTACTTGAATTTATCAATGGGATTACGGGACTACGCATAAAGTTAGCCAAAATGCATGTGCTTTTTCAATCGCACGCTTGATCGCGCGTGTTCAGAAAGCCTCTTGCCAGAGATTCAAATTCACCGCAAAATATGACTGCCCAATAAGGAATCGGCTCCACGCATTTCTGCATTACATTTTTCGAGTATTTTCGAGATATTACGATATTCTAGATGTATGATTTTCTTAGAATAGGACTGTGAGTCTCTGCGTTCGTCATAGCGTGAGAGTTCCCACGCAATTAGAATGACGGGGTAGAGTGCACGCACTGTTAAAGAATCTGATTCTTGGAATGCTATTTCCCTTCACACCATAGGAAGGTATATAGCGATAGGGCCTTTAACATGATTTTAGAATTTTTAAAAATCGAATAATCTATTTTAAACTTGTTTTTTGTGTTTTTTTGTTTTTTGTGACTTGACACATTTTTCATATCTAAACCATGATTTTTTCTACGCCATCTCTAAAACTTACGGGTGGATACGCTCTTGATGAAACACTGTAACTCTAGTAATATAATAAGGAATATTGTAGGCCACATAACCGAGAGCGAAATACACGATGAGATTTTGTATTTCTAATCTGAAGAGATTCCACGAATTTTCTTATATATGATTAGCAGGTTTAGTCCTGGGAAATCTTTTTAACCCTTAATTGGTACTATGGGTAAAAACACACCAACAAATTCTTGAGTTCGAATTAACCGTACTAAATTCCATAAAATGGACCATGTGTCATGTAGCTTAAATTAATATAATGACTATAAAACCGATTCCACTTTTAAAAACTTATCTTAAACTACATTAGATAATTTTTGTGTGTAAAAATATTCAATACCGACTGCGCAAAACACGTTTGAACATGTGGTGTAAAAAACACCTGTTTTACCATTTACGTAATAAAAAGTTACCAGCACCTAAGTTTCTGGAATGAAATAATCGATATTCTGTTTTGAAGATTATTTGGTCTAACTGGACATGAAATATGCAAAGAAGCAGTTTATGCAAAACTCACCTCTGTGAAGATGTGTTAGCAAGTAACGATTGCACCAGTTTTCGTTCGTATTCTTGATGTTTTCCTTGATGCATCTCCTCCTTCGTAAACGAGGCCTCCTGATCACCCAGATCGTGCAAATACATACAATCTGCCTTCGGACAAGTTTGATTTCGCATAAAATGTGAGCAGTATTTTGTCGTTCCAAGTGACGTTTTTATTGTCCTTCCATCCACAACGATATTATTTACAGCCTCTATAGCACGCAATGCATCTTCCTGACGCTGAACTCATATTTAACATCAATTAATTAAAGTAAGTAAGTTTATTTTAAAATAAATTAATTTAACCAACCTGGTAAGTAACGTAAGCCGAAGCGCTGGGACCCTGAGATCCAGCATATGAAGTACTCTGATTTATTACAACTTTGTGAATTTTACCGAATTTTCCAAAATATTCATGCCTTTTTAACACCTGAAATATAAAATAAAGGGCTAAGTTTGACGTATGAAAGAACAATTCTGTGTGTGTTACTAATAGGGAGATCTTTAGCCTATTACCTATAATCATATAATTTCTATAATAAAACTACTTATTTCTAATTTTCCTGCCTTGATTTTCAATTTTGCAACTGTTGTGAAATCATTGGCAATTGAAATGCGCATTTGTTGGGTGTGTGCGGATGGAGATAAGAAAGGTGATACAGTCAAACTCTGAGATAGTTCTTCCAAGAATTGACGCCGCGCTGCGGATATGAGTAAGAGATTCTGCGGAGGGTGTGCGGTGTTCGCTTAGGCGTGATGAAACAGGTGCGATGCGGTAAAGCGCTGTACCGTAAGTTCCCACTTGTGTAAATGCGTCATGACGTTCTGACAGTTCACTCGAAGCGGGAGGGACACACGAAACAGCATGATGGCGAGCTCACGTGGAGAAGCAGTGGGTATCCGATGCCAACTGAAGCCGACGGGACTGATCGGCTTATTGAGTGCGATCGAATGATCAATTAATTTTATCTTTCAAATTAATTATTTACTATATGATTTCTGGTTAATATTGAAATCATATTTCTTCTGAATTCATGGCGCTGTCGTAGCTGCCAATGGGCTCTACAATTCGACAAAGAAAACAAAGTAGACGAAGTATTGGACAGACAGAGATAGAGAATGATCGTTTTGAAACGAATAGACCTGTCATTGGAACACAATCGGATCGTCTCTGTCTATTTCACATGGTAGAAAGAGAGGTTCGATAGACTTCAGACATCGGAGTCCCACTGTAGTGTTTTATGTCAAACGGTCAAGAGTTGACAGGAGACTGGCGAAAACTGTGTTTTTCGTGAATAGTTAATTGAATATTTATAAAAGTAAGTGATTTTCTGTTAAATAAATTCTTGGAATTTCTGGTAATGAAACTGCGTCGCATGAATTATGAAATTATGCAATAGTGCGTGCTTTTCGCTTGACAGAGTATCTGGAACGAATATTGAAGAGGAAGCTCTACTTTTCAACAAATCAATCAACGTCCCGCAAACGGTTAAAGAAAGTAAGGCAGGAAGACATTTATTTTAGCGTATAATAAGAAACTTTCTTCCTCATTTCCGTTAAATATTTAGTTTAGCTTTGTCTCCATATTAAATAAAAAAATTTTTTTAAATTTTTTACCGCTCAGTAAAATCCACCTATAATGGTTCATGCGCCCCGAACTGTTTACATTCGGGATGGAACTAATCAAGAGTTAGTTCCCACCCACCGTCAGCTCAAAAACCGGCACAGTCTCAGAGTCTCACTATATTTAAATACTGACAAATATAGACAGAAGTAATAAACTTTCAATACTCACATCGGCATCCGCAAGCCGCATTGGTAAGCCAACTACGAAAACCAGATTCTTTTGTACAACTCGCACATTAGCTAAGTGTTTACGGTTTTCGGTGACTCGCTGCTTTCTTTGTTGGTCCTTTATTCTTTTTTCAACTTTTAGCCTGTTTTCGAAAAAAGATTAATTATTCTAAGAAAACAACTATTTAAATGTGAAAAAAACTTGCTGTAAGAGTCACTGTGGCACAGGTGTTTCAAAAGGTTATATTGCCAGATAGTGATTCAAGTACAGAGGCAAATACAAGCGACATGCAAAGCATCATGTTACACCAATTACACAAGACATTCCATTTCAACTCACCCCACCTAACAATTTTAGTTTGACAGCATTGCTCTAAACTTGATAATTTTGTAGCTCTAAACGACACCGAATTACACCGAAACGTAAACAGTTTATAAAAATATATCTCGATTAGAGTGCATCCTACGCGGTATACACTCTCTATAATGTTCTAGCTTTAACAGATTCGGAGTTATACGAGGTGCGGCTTTTAAGATGTAATACTAGGCCTTAAAATGCGGTATAAAAAAATATATCTAGCTTAGAGTGCATCCTAAGTGGTATATACTCTACCCTGAGATAAAGATTACTTGATTGAAAGAAATGTAGTACTGAATACGTCCAATCAAATATTGTTTTGATCGAATACAATTTTTTCTTATTTCAAGAAATAATTTTTTTTAAATAAAAAACTCACTTCTCCTATAAGCCAACTTTCATGAAATCAAAAAAATATTTGATTATACGTATTCAGTACTGCATTTCTTTGAATCATGTAATGTTTTTTCTCAGTATATATAATGTTCTAGCTTTAACAGGTTGGGATTTATACGAGGTGTGGCTTTTAAGTTCTAAGACCAGGCCTATAAAATACGTTATAAGAAAATTCCTACTTTTCAACTTTTATCTCCTTCTTGTATTTTATTACTATTATATTCATAAAAATTTCAACTGCCAATTTCATAAAATTTTTAAACTTACAAAAATTCCCCGGATATCGAATACACTTTTAAAGTCTGAAAGAATGATCAAGGTTTTGGCGTTTCTTAAAACGACTCTTACGAATTTGTAATTTATTTCTATTACAAAAAAAAAGCAGACGCCAGTGTAATCTGACACTTGTCCTGCTGTTTCCTGCCGAATACAAATCAGAACTTTATAAACTGTCGGTTAAAACAGTCACATTGTTTACATTTTAAAATTTGTGAAAGCTTTACCACGTAAATAAAAGTGCAGGATGGAAATCTAAGAAATTCAACAGCTGCGTTAAAAGTAAGTTAATTTGATCAATTACTATCAGATATTAAGGTAGAAAATTAAATTGCAATGTATTTAACTATAGGTGAATTTTCAAAATATTCAAAATATCATAGAAAATTGAACTATTTTGCTCATAATGGGTGGGGGAAGGTTATCCTCTTTCTATTATCTATTTTATTACGATAATTTGCAAGAAATTTTCAATTAAAAATTTCATAAAATTGCTCGAATTAAATAAAATTGTCAAATTTCCAAACTTTCCCAGATATTGAATACACTTTCAAAGTCTAAAAGAATTATCAAGGTTGTGGGTTTTTTCAACAGTTCAGTTGTGTAATGCCCTTATAACAGCGCCTGCGGAAGAATGCCCATCATTACTGCTGAGGAGGTGACAAAAGTATTGAGAGATATGAAGAAGGTGGAAGAATTTTCCTTCAACCCATCAACATCTGGCCTGTATTTTCACCTCATATCTGAAGTCGGAAGAACTAATTCCGGAGTAGTTGATGGAAGGGTACACAGTACTCCTGCCGAAAATGGGCAACTTAGGTGATCCAAAGAATTACAGACCGATCACTTGTCTGAACACACTGTATAAGATCTTCACAGCTATCCTAAATGATAGAATTGTTCGGAAAATCGGACCAATGTGGCAAGAATGTATGAAACACGCGGCTCAAAGAAAAGCGTATCAGGGCATCAGGAGAATCTGCTCACTGATTGAAGTGTCTGCAAAGATGAGGCATCCTACCGGGGTGACATATCGATGGCCTGGATTGATTACCGGAATGCTTTCGATTTGACCTCCCACAGACTTAACATCTGTCTTTTGGAAATCTTAAATGTTCATCCGCAAATTGCGATGTGCATAGAGAGATTGATGCCACTTCGGAAAACCACGTTTAATATCTCATTTGGAAAAAATCGTGCGCCAACTAACAAGGTCACCTTCCAAAGTGGTGTCTTTCAGGGCGATACCATGCACCCACTCCTCTTTTGCCTCACATTATTGCCACTATCTCTAGCACTTCTCCATTCGCAGGGGTACAGGGGTATTTTACATGAATGACCTTAACATCTATGCTGAAAATAAAGAGCAACTACATCTAACTATAGGGATTATCGAACTATACACTAAGGAAATAGGGATGAAATTTCGATTAGAAAAATGCGCCAAGGTTTATTTGAAGCAAGTAAAATTTAATGACATCTCTGAAGACCCTGACCTCGTCAATAGAAGCTCTATACAAAAACCTTTGTGCTGGAGAGTTATACATACCTGGGTTTGCCACAGAGCCGCATTCAGGATGTAACATCTATAACGGACACTCTCCGAAGCAAATATAATCGTCTCATCCGGCAGATTTGGTCTTCCAAACTGTCGGCGAGGAAAAAAGTATTTGGAACGAAGATGCTTGCTGTCCCGGTAGTACTTTATTCATTTGGTGTGGTTCCATGAACAAAGAACGAGTTCAGATCCCTTGATATCGGGACACGAAAGGTTATGCACATAAACAAGAGCATGCATCTTAAGTCTTCTGTTTTTGGACTCTACATCTCACGCCGTCAAGGTATTAGCGGAATATTGAATCTTGAATGTCTTAACAACAGGATTATTCTGGGTACAGCAGATTCGCAAAGAATTAAAAGAAACTATGCACGTAAAGAAACCAGATATTTTATGTGTGACTGAAGCAAAGAAAAAGAGTTGCGAAAGTAAAGTATAGACATAGAAAACGATGTGTTGAAAGGCGAATTTGACACATGGTCAGGAGTAGATAGTGAATCACATGGTAGGCAAGGAGAAGGTCTGATTTTTGAATGAAAGAGGAAAGTAGCATCTTTGAGAATATGACTTCGTATATCCCAGACTGCTGGGGGCTAGAATGAAAATAGGAATTAGAAGATTATTTATTATAACGTGCTAAGCCCTAGTTAATCGTGATCCCAAATAAGTAAAAGACGCCTTCTGGGACACTTTAAATGACACAATAAATATTTGCAATCATGTTGAAAGAATAATTGTGGTAGGATCAGGATACAGAAAGAGTACTAAGTAATTTTGGGGATCCAAGAAGAAACTATAGCGAAGATAACTAGTTGGCTTATGCTTAAAACAGAGGCTGTTTATTACAATACTTGGTTTAGGCATAAAATGATCCACATGCACACATGGTTTAAAGGAAATAGCCACAGTATAATTGACTTTGTTGTTGCAGATGAAAGACTAAGGGAGCTAGTCAAAGATACAAGTGTCATGAAAGGTTTTGAATGCAATAATGATCATTACTTTCTGGTCTCCAAAATTAACTTATGTCAGGGATGGAGAAAAAAAACCAAAAAAACGAATCAAACGCGAATCAAAATTGATAACCTACAGAAATCAGATGTGCGAACAGATTTTCAAAACAAGATAAACGAAAGCATAGATAGGGCAGCTTGGGAGTTCAAATTTATTAACTATCGGTGAAGATTATCGGTTTAGAATATTAATCTATTGAGTTATCGTTTTTAATGTATGTTTTATACCACAGCTGCTCAAAAACGAAGAACTCTGTGGATGCATGTTGTGTATCCTATCCGGCTCTCGGATCACGACTGGGTTATCGCGCCGTCGCAAAAACTTATTCCTTCTGTAAACGCCGAAATCGTGATAAAAGAGAATTGAGTAGGTGCTAGAGATGCTGTAGGATATTCTGGTCCCACATACATTGCCATACGTTCTGGGAAACATGCTTCGTCTACTGCATTTTCACACGCTTTGGACATTGAAAAAATTTTGGAATTACCAGAGTTTGACAAAATTCTGAACAATACACTTGGCACCGTCAAACCCGTTTGGATCACCACCGTAGATGGCGACCTCGATGAAAATCCGCGTTATGCGAAAGTTATTGAAACAGGAATTCACATTTTTTTTTAAATAACTTGGATGCTTTGTTCGTTGCATGTAATGCTCCAGATCGAAGTGCTTTCAACTGAGTTAAAATACGAATAGCTCCGTTGAGCCAAGATTTAACTGGAGTCATACTTCCACATGAGCTTTACGGGACGTACCTTGATAATAGTGGAAAAACGATTGATGACAAGAAAGAAAAACACAACTTTGCATATGCTGGCGAGACTCTGGCTGAAATATGGTCAAATAATTTAATTAATGGGTACGATGTTGTGAGTAAATTTGCCCCGAAAATTCTGAAACGGAAGAATTACTCTTCGCAAAGAAGGATCAAAAATAGGAGGACAGACATGTTCGCACGACTCAATACTTTCTACAAATTACTAAATGTTCAGATGAAAAATATTGTGCTGATCTACGCAGTTTCTTGTTCAAGATATTGAAGGATCGTTTTCTGCCTCCATAGTGCAGGATTTCTCAAAGTGATGCTGGAATTGAAATATCTTAAGACAACAAACACTTTGCGCTACCGAAATATTCAAAATTACCATATACAAAAAGACATTTCCTCAATACAAAGAGATCCCGTACGATATTGCTTGCCCATCAAGAAGAAACAATTTGGAACTCAAAATTTGTAAGAAATGTAGTCTATCTAGCTTGTTTGAACAACTGAAAGACACAAAAAATCCTGCGGACAACAAGCGCCATTTCCAAAAATCCGACCTGTAAGAGTAGCAGCGAAACGTCAAAGAGAGTTACTGGCTGTTATTATTGAAAACGGAAAGAAAAAGTATGGAATGGATCGATGAAGATTAAGTTTAAAAAAAACAGTATTAGAATTTCGGAGAAAGAAGTAATTGATCAGGCTCCCTTGATTTTGTAAAGCTCCTTTTTTTACGATGCTGTGGATTAGAAAAAAATTAAAGTTGAAGAACAAAACTGCGATTATCATTCTTTGAGAGGTAGGGGGGTGGGTGTCAATCACTTCTCACGTGCCATTGAGGTGGGGTTGAACTATTTGTCATGGAGTGTGACAAGGGGGGAGAGGGGGCAATTTTTTCGAGTAATTCGCGTCATGAGGTTTATGAACGGCCCCATAGATGTATGTGTTGCATGAAGAATATAAAAAAGTTCACTTTCAGATACGCAATATAATACCGAACAGTTGTCCACTTTTGACTGGATAGATGACCTATTACTTTTGTTCCACAAAAAATCGGGTCTACATTTTTTTTTTGAGAAAACGCTTCATTAAGTGGTCCTATATAACATACTAAACATGTTACTTTGAACTCGAGGGGGAACCCGGGTTTTTTCAAAACATTTCCAAACATCTCACTGGCATGGACGGATGATTCCCATTGCATTTTAGAGCAAAATGTCCTACATAAAAAAGAAAGAGGATAAAATCATAAGAAAATGTTGTAAAAAAAAATCCGCTATCTTTAATAGGTTCCGAGTTATGGTACATTGAAAAGTCCCAACTTTTTTCGATTTTCAGTGAAAAATCGCTAAACAAAAATTAGAACAAAAAATTTCTCATTAAAGAAGCAAAAAATTCTTCTCTTTCTCCGATCGATCCATATAGTTTAAAAATATTATGAACAATTAGTTCACAACGTGTTTTTCTTCGGTCTTACGATCAAGTTGCGTAATAAAAAGACAAAGGAAATCCGAGTCAATAATTTAATATATTAAAAAAAAAAAAATTTCAAACACCTCGTTACGTTTCGACCTAAACTGTCGGTCATCTTCAGGCTATACCTCCGTTGAGTGTTGATCCATTGTCCGATGTCGTGACGTGTAGTTGGACCGTAATGTATACGTATATAATCCAAGTAACCCATTTCTTCACAGTACGTTATAGACCAATTTTTTAAACAAAAGTTAAAACAAAAAACTTCTCATTAAAGAAGCAAAAAATTCTTCTCTTTCTTTTTTCTTATTAAATTATTGACTTGGATTTCCTTTGTCTTTTTATTACGCAACTTGATCGTAAGACCGAAGAAAAAAACGTTGTGAACTAATTGTTCATAATATTTTGAAAGAAAAATCGCTAAGTTTCAAACATCACTATGTACCTTTTTACCTAATTATTTTACGGAAAAGTGTGCAAAAGATGAGTGAAAGTCGCCTCACTTTGCTGTGATTCCAAAAAGAGAACAATGTTATAGCTATAATAGGTCATAAGTTGTGACCCCTTAAAGTTTACCATTTTTGCCTGTTTTTAGGGGAAAAAGTGGAAGTTAGTTTTTTTTAAATAAATTGTGTCAGGTTTTGTTTGCGTTAATGATGCCAGAGGATGAAATAGACTATACAAACATCTGCGTGCATCTAAAAAAAAGTCTTTTAGCCCTATTATTTTGGGAATTTCGAGGTTTCAAAAATTCCATTTTTGTTTGCATTATGTAGAAATTGTTGATGTAAGTTGTTGGCATTTTTAACCAAAAACTGAAGTTTCATTTTTTGAAAATACCTCGTTTCCTTTAGGTCCCATGACAAAATTCGTATAAAATAAATAAAAGTAGAGTCAAATTAGCGTAATTTAAAAAAAAAATGTCTTAGCCCTAATGGGTCACGAGATATGACTTTGGCAAGTGCACTCTTGCTACATAGAGGCACGTGAGCGTACTGTAAAGTAGAATTACAGGCATATTTCGACATTTTTGTCCCAAGAAAGTGTTTGCAATTCATTGCTCATGCATAATGCGTCTTTTGTCATTGATAATCAAATAATTTTTTATAATAATATCTTGTCTAACAACTTTTGAGTACTTTTTTAGTACTTTTGTAGCAAAAAATTCACTGTAATTGATTGAAAATGTGATAATTATTTTTTTTATAAATAGAAAAATAATTTTTAATAATCATTGTTTCTAACAATATCTTGTCTTATCCACTTTTGAGTACTTTTTTAGTACTTTTGTGACAAAAAAGTGATTGTAATTGATTGAAAATTTGATCTTTATTTTTTTACCAATAAACAAATAATTTTTAATAATAATTGTTTATAACATCAATATCAATGAAAAGAACATAATACACATTTTCAATAAATTAGTCACTTTTTTACAACAAAAGTACTAAAAAAGTACTCAAAAGTGGTTAAGACAAGATATTGTTATAAACAAGTATTATAAAAAAATTATTTGTTTATTAATAAAAAATATATAGATTAGATTATTAATCAATTCCAATCACTTTTTTGCAACAAAAGTAATAATAAAAATGTACCCAAAATTTTTTAAGAAAAGATATTGTTACAAAAAATTATTTGTTTATCAATGACAAAATACGTATTATGCATTAACACGTATCAGGTGCCTCTATGCTGGACGAGTGCACTTTCCAAGATCATATCTCGTGACACATTAAGGCTAGGACACTTTTTTTAACTCACATTCAATTGACACTACTTTTATTTATTCGATAGGACTTGCAGGAAACGAGTTATTTTCAAAAAACGCAACTTTTCCGTTTTTGGTTAAAAATGCCAAAAAAATAGAATTTTTGAAACCTCGCAATTCACGAACTTAATAGGGCTAAAAGACTTTTTTTTTTGTAGATGTATGCAGATTTTTGTATAGTCTATTTCATACTCTGGCATTATCAACGCAAACGAAACCAAACACCATTTATTTAAAAAAAACTAAACTCCACGTTTTAAACGCTAAGTTTTTAGGACGAGTTGTAGGCGAGGGCACCGAACCACATTACAAGTTACAGCAGTATTAAATTTCAAATAATAAATCAATTTACCTCATAGAAAAATTATAAACAATCTCCTAAAACTTCAGAAATCGCCATTAGTAGCTTATGAAAGGTCATAAAAGGTTACTCAATAGACCATTCGAAGCGAGTTGAAAACTCATATAATTGTATCCAATACAGTATCGTTATATTCCCAATGTCAAACAAAAATTTCCTTTTTTAAGCAAGGTAAATAATTTTGTTTTAACATTTAAAAAACGGGGTCAAGTGATAGAAGGTAACAAAACGTTCCTCAATATGTCAATCGATGCGTCTCAAAGTAGTGAACAAATACATTATATAAAGTACTGTTATATTTCAAATGCATATAAGTTTTCCGCATATAAAAAATATAAACAATATATGTTTTAAACTTATAAACTAGTATTGCTAAATCAAAGGGGTTGATGGAAATTTCCACAATAGGTCGTTCGAAGCGTCTCGAAAACGCAATTTTTTCGCATATCAAAAGAATAAACTCAAAAAATTATGGGACCTGGAATAACCACTTACAGCTGCAAATCGTCCAAATTTCATATTCACAGCTTTTTTAATTTTCGAGATATGGTAAATAGAAAACATTTAAATACACACGGACATTTTTTAAAAATTGCATTTTCTAGTGCCCGGGGTCGAATTAAATTGAAATGGGTAAAAAATTTTTTTAATGAAGGTCGTTACAAACATCCCTTCATTAAGAAGCAATTAACGTATAAACTGCCAAAATTTCGACCTTATTTAGCAAGAACATCAAAATATAAATTGCTGAAAATTTTTCTTATTTATCGGCCTCAGCAGATGTGGTATCTCCAAGCGGATTAGTTCTTTCGATGTTATTAAGTGGATTACTTAAGCGACGTAAGATTTAATGCAGAAAATCGAGTAGTCGAACATATGCTGATATGGAGATTTTCTCCTCTAGAAAATTGATTTTTTAAAATTATTATTATGAGTATTAACCTAATTGTGATAATTAACCAACAAAGTATTCACCAATGATTATATTTGATTATTATAAATAATTTTGTAAGCAAATATTCAATTTTTTCTTAAAGTCATGTCGTACTAACAAAAAAATGTAACGTTCCCACTGTATTTAAAGAGACAAACACATTTCATAAGTGATCTTACGACGAAAAATACTCCAGTGGCTTTCAGATATGCGCAAGTGGTAATTAAAAAAATTTACAGTAAATTTTCAAGGTTTATTTTCAAAAGTCGTTATTTCCGAGACGACCGCTGTTTTAAGAGACAAAATCGTAAAGCCATCCAGCACCAAAGAGAAAAGTGATCAACAACAGTATTACGCACGCGTTTATCGAAGCGCAGTCGGTCGAGCTCGGGAGCGATCGGGTCTAGCTAGTAGAACGCATCGTGTCTCGCTTCTTCCGAACTCCTGTGATACCAGCGTCGAACGGGACGAGTTCTTTCTGTTGGATTACTTTAGTCCCGCACAGGGCATATTCTAACGGACAGTTCTGACCAAAAGGGTAGTTCTAAAAAAGTGGTAATTTCTAAAACTTGATAATGGGCAGTGCAAAAATACATTTTCAAAGTTGATAGATGGAGGAAAGAGAGAAAAATTAGCGCACAGAAAGACAAAGAGAACTTAAAAATCAAGGACAAGGAAGCAATAGGGATTCGGTCAGTTCTAATTGAGGCTTAGAATATGCCCTGGTCCCGCATCCGCAGGAGCAATGTTATCTCAATACTGGTACGTCGGCCGTTAGCTAGCTGAATCAAGCTGGTCCCAAGAAAACTGAACTGCCGCAGTTCCATTTTCGGACCGATACAGGTCCAGTCCACGTGAACAACATTCGTTCCAGGGTACTTGGTACCCCCCTGCACCCGGATTTTTTTCCGTGTGCAGACTCGAAACCTCAAACCCCAAACTCACAAGCATAACATAACCTGAAATATAGCAAAAAATCGCGATTTTTGCACTATTAGGTTAGGATATCTCGGAAACCAGAGTCAATTAAGCAATTTGAACCTCAGATACGAATTCAGTGCAACAAAAACCTTCACTGATAGTCGATCCTACAATTCAAGAGAATCTTTTTCCCTTTATAAAGAATTTTAGATTTTTTCATTATGAATTAACTTCCGACATTAAACAGATCTACAGGCAGATTCAAGTTTCAGAAGAAGATAGGCATTTTTAAAAAATCCTGTGGCGTATGTGTCCTGATGAGCCAATAAAAATCTACTTATTCAATACCGTGACCTTTAGAAACGGTTGCGCTTTCTTTCTCGCGACTCTTAACCTTCACCAGCTGGATAAAGACGAATGCGAGAACTTTCCAACCGCTTTCAGTATTTTAAAAAGAGCCTTTTACGTCGATGAACTGCTTACAGATGCAGCAATTTTTCAAGAAGAAATTATTCTAAAAATAAGTTAAGGGGTTAGTAGGGTTAATTCGGTCAAAAAAACCATTTTTTAAGAATTTTTGTAGAAAAACCGGTTATTGGAAATTTATTTTAATAAGTGGTACATAATCATATAACATTTCAAGAATATTTTCAAAGATTTCCAGTAAAAAATAAGCATTTTTAAGCTTGTGACAGCAAATTTTCGAATAGGCCCTGTAAAAGTTACTTTGCCGTGCCACGTACTCAGGACTGGGTCATCTGAAAAATTTTTTTTTAAATTTAATTAATTTTTGGGTGTCGCAACGCTGAGTTTTATTAAATTTTTTAAAAAGTCTTTGTAACATTTTGAAGAGAAAATAGCGATATTCGAGAAAAAATCGACATTATTTATTGTTAAATAAACAATAATAATGGTAAAAAATAACAAAACTCACAGTTGTGACCTTGCAAATTGTGTATAGAAATAATGTACAAAATTTCATAAGGATAGGTCCAGTAAATTTTAAGTTACAGTTTGCACCGCCTTTGAAAACGTTGAGCGCGAGAAAAGCGCTTCAAAGTTTTGTATCGTAAAAAAAAAATTAAACACTGATTAGAAATTTTTTAATATACTCACACAGAATCTTCTTTGGTCTGTTCCGCAGCTCGATGATGGTACGTTCCAGCACTCAGCCGTGTCGAAGCGGTTGAAACGTGGCTCACTAATAATACCACATCTTTCTCAATTTTCCTCCAAATAACTTAAAATTTAGATACAATATTCTCAAGATGTTGTGCACTCATTTTATGAAATAAAAAAACAAAAATTTTTTTTGATTAAACACGCTAAAAACCCTTAAGCAGTCTGCTCAAAAAAGGAGTTTTTAACCTCAGCACATGGACATTGAACGATTTGAAATTAACTAACCATTTTTTAGGAACAGATTCTAAGTATTTCATGTCTTGAGATCCTTTCGAAACTATTAAAGCCTTAGTGATCCATTTGGATGCTGTCACTGATTCCATTCTTTATATCAGGGGTCGCCAACTTGATAAGAGCTAAGATCTACTTGATCTAAGATCTATTGTTATATGGCCTTAAACGACCCTTTAACATCATAAAAATAAGTTAATATTCGATTTATATCAGGGGGATGACACGATTTTCGCTTTTGTATTAGAGGCGCGTGCCAGTTTTGTGAAGAGCGGCGAGTCGGGAAGCATTGGCGCCACTTCTTTCTGTTATTATTTTGCACATAAAAAATCATGACATGTCATAACTATAAGGGTATGACTCAACCCGCTCAAACGGAGTAGAAAAAGTGTTTTTCTCCATTCTAAAAAATGAGGTTGAACGTCGTTGACAAAAAGCAATTAAGGGTGATAAAAAGGATTTTATTGTTATACCTGGAGATCGAGTACGTGAAGGTTACTTTTTAAAGGATCAGATAATTTGGATAAAGATAGTTTTAGCCCCTGATCCTTTCCGAAATCGGCATCCGAAATTATATCCGAAACGCGCGTATTTTTGTCAGTTTCTAACATAGTAATATTGTTAAATAAATATTGTTTATTAACACTTGATATTGTAGGGGCAACTTTTGTGGATCAAGGCAAATAAATCCAAGAATTTGAATGACTCTTTTTTAAGTTGAAGTCGGACGAACTAGCTTGACACCTCTTAAGTAGGTTTCGATAGAATTATAGTAGGTGTATTACAAATATAATTCTACAGTTCGGCCAATCCTGACATTAGTCCGTCCCGGACTACCTATAGATATAATTTTGACACAGTTTTCAAATTAAGTAATTAATAAAGCCGGATAACGTGAACAAAATTTTTAAGTAACTTTCGTCGAAACCCAAGGACGCGTAATTGCAGGTTCCCATATACCCTGATACCATTTTTGGGTATTTTGAAACCTCTTTATATCTGAAACAATGTATCTATCATAACGAAGCTTTTTAACAATTTCGCATGGCCCTTTGAATTCTGGAGTAAGTTTTTTTAATTACCAAGGAGTACTATCGAAATTTCGTAACATGACGTAGTATCCAACGTTATATGAACGTGGATCTTTTCGTTTTTTATCGTGGTACTCTTTATTATAAATCTGGGATTTTTCCGATTTTTCAGTTTTATCAGCAGCAACTAGCCTCAATTTATGTAAAGCTCTAGGACTCGTTTTAAGATGATTTTCTAAACATTCTTTTACATCATCAACTGTATCTTTTCGCTGATTTACACCGTATAGAAGGCGGTTCGGGGTATCTCCGGTAGTACGATTTACAGTATTATTAATCGAATACTCTGCACTCTTACGCAATTTATACCAAAGATTATACCAAAGATTACCCGTTTTGTCATTAGCTAATTTTCCTAGCATTGGAGCTAACATTCCATTTACTCTCTCGACTTGCCCACTTGCTTGTGGAGATCCAGTCGCTACAATAATAAGTTTGATATGATTTTCACTTAAAAATTCAGTAAATTCTGTTGAAGTAAAAGCAGTACCTCAATCAGCAGTCAAAGTATTAGGCCTACTATAATCTCTAAAATATTGTAATAGACAATCAATGGCTTCTTGACTAGAAGTACTTTTCATAGCGTCCAGTTTTACAAACTTCGTAAATCCATCTGTGATTAAAAATACATAATTTTTCGATGCTTTTGCTTTATTTACTGGTCCGAAATGATCGATGTGGATAGCCGCAAACGGAATGCTACCCTTTGGAATTATATGTGGATATCCCTCCTTTTTACCTGACGAAAGAGAAAAGGAAATGCACTTTAAACCATTCTGAATTTAGTTATCTACTTTCTCACGCAACTTAGAAAACCAGTAAGTACTGCTAATAGCTTCTCTGGTCTTGGAAGCACCTAAATGTCCCATTCCATCATGTTACTTGAAAAGTACGTGATTTTAAATATTTTCCAGTACATAAAACTGTAAGTCATTTCCTTTTTTCCTATATATAATTCCATTTCGCATTTCAAAATTACTATCTTGGCGCGCTTCGAGTATCGCACGCAATTCGGAAATTTTAGGATCTCGGTTTTGGCACCCAGAAAGATTTCATTCGAAAGGATTATCTTCCACAACAAGAATCTCAAATAATCGACTCAGGGCATCAACATGCTGCATGCGCAATCCTTGTCGATGCTCCGTCTCGTAATCACAGTGCTGTAACTCCACAACCCAACGCTCAATTCGTGGATTCATATCTCTTTTGTCAAGTGCAAGCTTTAAAAAATTACAGTCCATCACTATTTTGAACTAAATTCCCTGAAAATAAATACGAAAACGTCGTAGAGCGTAAATAATAGCAAGCATCTCTAGCTCGAAACTGTGATATCGGCTCTCAGTTTCAGTAGTTCTTTTTGAGAAAAAGAAAACCGGATGAAACTTGTCATCAACTTTTTGTTGCAACAAAGCTGCTTCAAACCCTACTGAGCTGGCATCACAGTGTAATTCCGTACGATCTCGAGGACTATAAATCGCTAATAGTGGTTTTTCCATTAATTTATTTTTCAGTGTCTGGAATGAATGAATTTCAGATTCACCGATCTGAAAGTGGATGTTTTTCTTCAAGAGATTATACAAACGTTTAGCAATTAGTGAAAATGATTCTATAAATTTGCGGAAATATTGACATATTCTCAGAAAACGTTGAATCTACAGTAATGTTCTAGGAATCGGGAATCTTTCTATGTCCTCTAAACCCCTTTTGGAAGGTCGTATACCTTCTTCCGAAATTTCATAACCTAAGTATTCTATTTTGGTAAAAAAGAAGCGACACTTGTCCAATCTTAATTCCATCTTATTCTTCTAGAGTCTGGGTTGCCACCATGATGTCATCCAGATACACTACAATGTCTCCCGATTTAATTAAATCTGCAAAAGATTCATTGACACACCTTTGAAATGTAGAAGGGGCAGTTTTTAACCCAAAATGCATATTTAAATATTTGAATTGCCCCAAAGGTGTAAAGAAAGATGTATATTTGATAGAATCTGGAGAAACATCAATATGGTGAAACCCATCTTTTAAGTAAAGCGAACTGAAATACTTTTTGCCTTGCAATGCATCAAGCTGATCTTCTATCAATGGCTGAGGATAGTTATCACGTAATGTAACTTTATTCAAGGTTCTGTAATCCTCACACATGCGTAGCTCAGATTTACTACAACGTATAACATTCCTTGCCAATAAATGATCAAGAATTTTGCCTAATTTACATTTTTCATAAGAAATTCGCCTAGGAATACCCTCAATTATATAATCTAATATTTCATCTATTTCCACTGGAACCTGATTTCCAAGAATCACTTTGTTGTCATAATAACTACTAAACTCTTCACAACTCTGCCACTTTCTTGCCTTAAATAATTTTCGTCGTTCAACCTACTGGGTCGGTGATCGAACATTTTTCTTATGTCATTCAAAAGTTCATCCATAGACATTTCAATGTGCCCAGATTTTGAATGAAACAACTCCAAAGCGTTTGCTTTCAATTTAGAACTGAGAAGAATTTTAAGAAGATTATCATCCATTTCGTAAGTAGCACATAACAATAATAATTGCTTTTCCCATTCAGAAAAGTTACGGTCAGTACCAGAAAATACATTCTCGCGATGCAGAATCTGCAATTCTCTCGTCAGCCAGTATCTTTCTCTTCTCATTAGATCCATTTCTCGTTGCATTTGCTTAATATTTCTTGTTTCTCGTTTATTTTAATTACGGTTATTTTCAATGAGTTGTGTCAAGTCAAATTTACAACGACGACTGACTCTTTTTTAAGTTGAAGTCGGACGAACTAGCTTCACACCTCTCAAGTAGATTTCGATAGAATTATAGTAGGTCTATTACAAATATAATAACTGTAAATAAACTTTTACAATTAAAATACATTCAAGGATAAAATAATTTATAAATAATCAAATAATATATATTATTATTAATAGTTCATCATTTCTGATAGAATCTGATAAAAATAAACGGGACATTTCTGATCAAATTTGATAGAAAACTAGTAGGACAATTCTGATAAGATCTGATAGAATGATATTGGAACAAATTTTGGGGGAAAAACTGAAAAATTCGGATGCAAATTTCGGAAAGATTGGAATAAAATCTGAAAAGAACATTTTTCCCACTGTTTCAGAATATACCAGAAATTTCATTTCGGAACATTGATTTTAAAATTTTTATATATTCGTGTTGCCGAACATTTAGATTATTGTGATAGTGTGTGAATTAAATAATTAATAAATTCAAGTATTGAAGTAAGTTATAATTGTAAAATACCGATTTTCTTGCAGTCAGAATGGCACAAGAAACATAATTTAAAACCAGGGTTTTTGACATCTCAATTTCCAAACTGCCCCGAGCATTGTTCGAAGGCTGCTAAAAACAACCCGTCGTCTAATAAAAGGTGATATTTTGACAAAGGATTCTGAAACGCCTAATAAAAAAGTCAGCCTCCGAACAATACTCAGTGCAGTTTAGAAATTGAGATAGCAAAACTCCTAGTTTTAATTTAGGTTTCTTTTACCATTATGACTGCAATAAAATAATTATTTTACAATTATAATACAGTTTAATACTTGCATTTATTAATAAATTAATGTAATTATATATAAATGTCGAAACTCTGCGATAATTCAAAAATGTTATTAATGTTACGTTTATATTTTTCTTAAAGACAGTAAGGGCCGGTTCCACCAAATTCGGTTAAATCATTGGTTAACTGAAGGTGGGTTAAAGCTAACGCCATAGTTAAGTTTCGATTATCCTGTTACACGTTCCACCACATTTTTGTAGGGCGCGTTTAGCTAACCAGATAGTCATTTCGCAATAACTCCTATTTTACTTTAAAGCATACCCGTGATTGACTACCCGTTGGTCGAATGAAAAGAAAAGCAATATAACCCTGCGCGCCAAATCCAGGTACGGTTCACGCCACGCTCGTGTCCACACTAACCAAAAAAGTGAATTTTAATGTATGTTTTGTTTATGTTATATTTATGTTTTATTTGTGTTTTTTTCGCGTGATATGCGATCTGCCAACAGACGACCTCAGAACTTCTTATATAAACTCCATATTTTACAACGACACTGCACTTTTTAGGTAACTAGCTTTAACGGAGGATTAACTTTTTAACCGAGGTTGGTGGAATCGACCCTGAGGGTCTTCAAATATTTTTTAAATTCCTAAAACTATTTAAACAATAATTTTACACACTACCAAAATAATCTTAGATCAGTGTAAGCAAATAGTAACACTTGTTGCCATAACCTTATTTTTTGGAACGGAGAAAAACACTTTTTATTCCGTTTGAGCTGGTTGAGTCGTACCCTAATCGACAGTTCGGATCTACACATCAATATTTTTAATCCATATTTAATTTATATCTCCATATCCTAATTCAATTTTCAAATAAATAAATGACTAAATGTACAGTAAACCTAATAGCTTTACTACTGATAATATTTTCACCATCTGAACAATCTGAAATATTAAAAATTATAATTTTTATAATTTCTCGTATATTTTTATTATAATGTAATATTACATTAGAATACTTTCAGTCATTAAAAATAGAAAAACTTTTATTTTGTATGAACATTTTAGAACTTTTAGTTTATTTGCTTTAAACGTTGAAGAACTAATCTTTATATTTTATCATTTTACTCTGCATGAAAATTAAAAACCCTAAAAAGGAATTTCCAGTCTTTTTAAGGTCGAATTTGTAATCCTCGACAATTTTTAATTCTAGAAACAGTTAATCTTGGCTTAATTTAAGCTCAAAGTTTTTAAATTATCCACAAACATCCAAAACATTACAAAAACAGCGAAAAATACTAAACCTCCCATGTTTCTTACCAGCTGTCACTCAAATGTAGGGCGCCGCGCTAGTGACGCCAGGGCTTTCATCATCTGCCCTGCTTCACAAAACTGACTCAGCGCATTTGCATGGCGAGTTATCCCCCTGATTAATAGCGCAAAATTTTTTTTTACCAATTTTGAACGTATAACGTGAGGTCGCGTGTGGCACGCTCGTAGAATACTCGCCACGTACTTTGATTGTCGGAGCTATTCCATTGGGCATGCCTAACCATCAATCGATACTAACTTTTATAACTTTTCTGCAACTTTAACAACAAAAAAGTTGCATTAAATAAAATATATTTTATATAAACAAATTTTTTTAATAAAATGTAATTTATATACTATGTAAAATAATAATTTCATCAATAAATTATTTAAAATGCAATAATTCAAATAACATCAACAAAATGTCAATATCAAAAAGCTGCTTTGAAGCCAAAATGATGATAAGATGAATTGTGATTATAATATATACGAATTAATATAACTAATAAAAATAAACTCCCAATAATTACATAAGTAACATTTTAAACACGTTTTTCTCAAAACAGTTAGGCAACTAGCTGTCACGCCGCGAAGCTCAATAAAAATGCGTAGAAAAGGAACTAAAAGAAGTCAGCCATTTTGTTATTCTTCGATGTTGAAGTTTCATGTACATAAAATTAGTTTTATAAATAAATTAATCTTTCATACAAACATTTTTTTTGAATATATCATAGATTTCGCACCCACTGCTGTGCCCATATCCCTTAAATTCATACAGTAATTGCAAGCCCACCTTAGAAAATAAAATTTTGCACAGGTACCCAGTGAAGTGGAGTTTTGTCTGCCACGGGGGTTTTAAAATAAAAAGGCATATTATAATAGGTTTTTACCGCAGTGTTACGGGAACTCAATGGACCACCCTTAAAAGACAATAATAATATGTCAAAGTCCAACTCCTGTCAAATATATCATTGGGGCAGGAAGGAATCCTTATGTCTGTTCAAAGAAATTGAGGACACACTCCTACCCCTTTCTAATGTCTGGTAGGGTCAAAAAGTTACCCCTGTGACTGGTCACAGAAATAATTGAGATCGCACCTCTATCCCTTTCCAATTTCTCGTTTATCTAACTCCCATACTCCTCTCCAGTGACTGGTCAAAGAAATAACTGAAGTCACATACGTACCCCTTTCCAATGTCTCGCAGGGGGAGGGAGGCACTCCTGTGACTAGTCACATCAATAACTGAGTCACTGGATGCAAAAAGGAGATATAGAATTCTTTTTCTGGAGTGGGGATATCTGCATAGTAAATTAAAACCGCATTCTTTTTTTTTAATAAAAAAAGTTATAGCTTTTTTAGTTTTTAAATTATTTACAAAAGACAATTTTTTCCTCTGATTAAAATATTTTTCCCTGTACCACTTCATCTCGCGACATTCAGAACTTTTTGAAATTTCGTTTGAAAAATTATCGAAAATTTGCTTTTTCATGCTCTGCGACCGAAGTTAGAAAAAATTAAATATGTTTATTTGAAAAAAGGTATAATTTTTCGCTAAGGAGTTACATAATTCGTGTACAAACGCCATGCGCGACTAAAATCTTATTATTATCAATTTAAAACAACAGTACGTGTATCATAAAATATTATGAAACTTTTGACAGCTTTCATAAAACGTATTGAGATATAACTTCTTAAAAAACTCCCGACATGGTCAAAGTATTATGTGCACGAATTAAGAAACGCCTCGGAAAAAAATCCTCAACTTTTTTTCTTCTTATGAATTTTAATTAAAAATATATAATGTTTAAAAACTAAAGAATCTACAACTTTTTCATTAAGAGCAGATGTGTAATTAAATTTCCAATGCGAGTGCGTACTTAAAATTTAAAACTTTATTCTTAAGTGATTAGGGGCCTATACATTCCAGCAAAATAATTATTTATCTCCTTTGTGCATCCGGCACCTCAATATAAGTTCCAGCCCAATCCCTTTCTAACACATCGTGGAGGCAGAGAAAAATCTCTGTGACTTGTCTCAGAAATATTTGAGACTCGTCACTCGACTCTGGTTTCAGTAACGTTGGCTCGGGTGTAGAAGAGAAGCGGATATACGTAGATAGAAGAGCGACAGAGACAGATTTATAGGACGGAAAATCTTATTTTTCTCGTAAAATAATGGTTTCAGAGAAAGAAACGCATTTAACATCAAACATGTATTTTTATGCTCTGTAGCTTTTTTTTGAAACGTTTCTTTGTTCAGATCAACGATTTTCAAAATAAAAGTGAACCCCCGTATACAAATTTTGTGGGGGGGTATTTAGCGCTTCGAAAGTTATGGATATAGTGAGCTTCAAATTATTCAAAGATACTCTCTCTTCGAAATTTTATCCAGAAAATATATGGAAGCAAGACGAATAAATGAAGGGCATGTGATACTTCGTCTTCTGGTCTATTGGGTCCAGTTCCCTGGGCTTTTTTCCAGCCTGTTTGCAATGACGCGCGCACGCTACACGTGTTCCCACGTACATACAATTTATACTCTCTGTTGTTCCCAAAATTATGCCCCAGATCCAAAAATTTTGGGGGACATTTTTGCTCATTTTTACTTCCCCTATGTCCCTCTCAAAGGAACCAGAGTTCTCGTTGGATAACCTGTATAAGGCACACTCAGTACATTTCTAGAAGCAAAAACAAACAGCTGGTCTGGTCAAGCGAGTAGGACTGTTCAGCACTACCCCTCACGCGATCTTAACGATGTAAATGTTTTTGATACTAAGGGTAGCACTCATCAAGGAATCCACGCAGGTACAGAGAAAAATATTTTTTTTTTAACCCAGAAACACGCCATAGATACAAATTTTTTCGATGAAAGTACAGTCAATCACGAGTCGCATACGCAAGTTATGTTACGCTACAAGATAACGTCACAAAGGAAGGTATACGAGCGAAATTATGAGGAAATCACGTAACACGTGATTCTATTAAATCATATATCGCACCTAGAAAAGTTGAAATGGAATGCTAACTTATTTTCTAGAATTATAGCACGAATTGAAGAAATGTACACGCAATTTAATAGAAAATTTAAAAATTGACTAGTTATAACCATAAAAACTCATCGATATTCGTTGAAACAGCAGCTATTTCACATTGACTCACCTATTTAAATGCAATTTCAAAAACGAGTACCATTACTGTGCTAATGCAATGAAGCACGTTAACATTAAAATAAAAATATATATACATATAAAGAAAATTGTATTCACCTTGCTATCTCTTCTTTACTTAGGGGTTTAAAATCAGCAGGGTTTTCTGAGTAGGCCTTGCGGCAAGCGGGACACAAACCATTTTCATCAGTCCGAATTCTATGCCAACAAAAACGGCAAATCTGATAACCACAAGTGCATGGAAAAAAGTTCAAATCATCGACCTCTAATGGTTCCATGCACAATGGGCACTCTACTGCGTCTTCACCTCCTTGATTTAGAACTGACATTGCTTTGCGGTGTTTTCTTCAACCTTTATTCAATTCGTGGTCACAATTAATACTGGAGAGTCCTCGGCTTTCAATTCCTTCAACAGAAGACAAATCTGTATTATTATTTCTCAATGCGAGTGATAAGAAAGGACTTCTACGCCTCACAGTAATGAAAATTTTTATATTCAAAAAATTGCAAAGGTCGTATTCCCTACCCATTTTTAAAGTATATTTTTTTACAGCGAAAATTATTAAATTGCGAAGAGGTATATCGAACCGGATTTTCATTTCTTCTATTTTTCTTAATTTAGTTATTCAAGTTTGAAAATTTTTAAAAACTACATTTTTTATATGTATAAATACCAACCATTGCCTGAATATTTATTTTTCCCTAAACACATATAATTAGTAAACAATTGTTATACGTGGAAAAAATTTGTCGCTAAGAAAGTCACGAACTATTATCTAGGTCTCGGATATGAGAAAAATTCATCGTATATTGATGCATTTTCGTTAATAATGCCAAATTCGATGTGAAAATTCTAAAACGCTTTATCACTTTGTTTTTTCATGCATAATTACAAAAATATTACGATTGGTAAAAGATTTTCAGAGCACTCACGAGCTTGCCCGACAAAATCTAAGAACTGGTAAGTAGATTCGTCTGCATGTGGCCTGCACACACGCTCGTTTCCCACGCGCGGTGCATGAGTGCGCATGTATCTGTGATTCGAGTTGGTCTTATGAGTGGCTAGAAGTTTTATAAAACCTATATTGTTTGACTTGGATGGCTTTACAGCCCTCTAGTGAAGGAAGCGCCAAACTTCCCCCACTCCGAGCCCGTCACCATAACATTTGGCACGGAAGAACGGAATATCCGTGCGTGCACCATTCAAATGATATAGCAAGCGGTATGCGCAAGCCGCGCAGCTGGTTGGGATCATGTATACTTAAAACGTGGATGTAGAGTGGAAGTGACAACTGCTTGCTGGTAGCCAATCGGTAATGAGCAGCCACGGTGGCGCGTCCTTCACTAGAGGGTCCTTAGATGGCTGCACGTGTTTACGCACTCTTATTTGATGTTTAGAAACCGATAAGTCATTAGTCTTTCGAGGGTTCGAATCTTGTGAGTTGCGAATTTATAATTTAATATAAAATAAATCGCATGAATAAAATTTTTCGTCTTTATAATTAAGCCTGAAATTTTCAGGAATTTTACGTAGGAAATGCAATCTTTTCGTAAAAAAATTTCGAAATTTATCCATACATTCCTCATTGAAATAATGATTCAATGTTTTATTTATTGATCTCGTGTCTGAGACCTAGCTGAAAGTTCGTGACATCGTGTAAAAATGTTACGTACTACGCACATTGAGAGAAATCCATTTCTCCGATCAAAAATTTATTTAAAGAAAACAGACAAGCCAACGGAGTTCGATGAAAGCTGGAGGGTACACGTTTATTTTAATTATGGACTCAAAATAACTTATTTCAGCTCTCCTGCCCATGCCCCCCCCCCTCTCTCTCTCTCTCTCTCTCTCTCTCTCTCTATATATATATATATATATATATATAGCCAGAACAAGCCGGCAGCAGAGAAAGAGAGGTGACAAGACCAACCATGGGCAGGTATCCTATAGACGATGAGCGGTGCTTTATGACCCGGAGAAACATTAACATTCAGGTTTCTCCCAAGCCAAAAGATCTGGCGGA
>JAAAKG020139031.1:0-12474 GCA_010014905.2 Druon quercuslanigerum
TAAAATATGCCGAAATAGAGTAGGTATAACATTTAGTTGGTTTTTTCTTTCGATAAAAGCTTAAAAAAATGAGGTTCTCTTTTTTCTACATTTTGAACTCCTGTATAAATATCGTGATAAAAGCGTATTTTATTGAAAAGTTTAAAATAAAAAGAAGACTGAAGTAATAATATTAAAACATAAAAATTTCATCCTAGGAAGTGACTGAAAAATTGATTATCGGGTTAAACATCAAAAACATTTAATAAATTTCAATAATAATTCTGTAATAAATATTTTTAAGACAAAATTTTTTAAATACAGGGCAAAGAGTACGTATCTACATTTAACAAACTTGTTTTTGAAAGACATTGTGTACCAGTTCAAAACTGCTGTAAGCAGAAACGTTACACGCATAAAGATAAGTCACTCGCTCAAAGTTTAGTGTTCACAGTTTTTTACTTATTAAATAATTGAAAAAGCCTTTGCAGAAAACTTCTTTGTACCTTTCTGAAGAACTTCTCTGCAGCAAGTTTTTGTTTGCTCAAACTTTTCTCGACAAACGAAGCATTATACCTACTCTATTTCGGCATATTTTATTAACATTTCTAGCCCACGCTTCTTCATCTTTTGTTCGTTTCCTCCCTCTAAAAGAACCTTGGGATTCACTTTCCATTACAGTAATTTTAAAATTAGTTTAGATAATAATTTTATTATTACAAACTATAAATTTAGTTCTCACTAAAGCTAAAACTCGCAATTCGTATACAAAGTGTACACTTCCGTAGTCAGAATAGAAATGATCTATTTTGTTTTTGCAAAAAACTGCAATGTTTTGGCTTCTTTTGAGATCAAGCAGGCTGAAGGACATTTTACAGTCATCTAATGTTTGAATAATCAACCTTTGAGTTCATTACACCGCCATTTCGGGAAAGACGACCCGACTCGGCATAATACACGCATGAAGATCAGTCACTCGCTCAAAGTTTAGCGTGCACAGTTGTTTACCTATTAATTTATTTTTAAAAAGCCTTTGCAGAAAACTTCTTTGTACCTTTCTGAACAACTTCTTTGCAGCAAGTTTTTGTTTTCTCAAACTTTCCTCGATAAACGAAGCACTCAAACGTTTTGTGGAACGAATTATGCAATAGCTCTGAAAATAATTTTTTGTATCGTTATAAATAAAGTTGAAAAGTTTTATCGCTAATTGTCTTGACAAGGATACTATAAGGAATATTTCCTTGAAATTTTATGAAGAAATTCCAAAAACTTTGGATTTGAGCACGAGTCAAAGACAAAAATCGAATTAAAAATCGACTTTTGAAAAAACTGGTTTTTTGCAAATTGTTAAAAAACTAAACAAGATACGATTTTCTTCTAAGGAAAAAAAGATGCGGAATGTAATTATCTATGATAATATAAGTTTTAAAATTCAAAATTTCCAATTCAAATTTTCAATTGTCAGGGGCCAACTCCGCAGCGCTAGTAAAATCTACGTCTTGTTCTTGCATGGGGACACTCAATTGAGCCCATATTCATCAAGAAATTTCGGAATTTTTCTGTTAATTTATGGACTGAAATTTCAAACAATCATAAAATTTATCAAAGAATTATAAAATAAGTTCATCTTTGTTAGTTAAATTGTTTTCTTAATTATGAATTTAATTCAGTATTGCGCTTCTTCACCAATAGTTTTTTTGAAAGTCCGCCAATACATTCGACATTCTTTAAATATTGTTTCCATATAATTTTCATGTAACCTTCAGTTTTCCTTTTCTATTTATCCATCCTAACCATTATAAAATTCTTTATATTTAAAACAATGTAGTTTTCTACTTAATTAAATTGTCTTTAATTTTTAAAAATTTCAGATAATGTACATTAGGGTCGTTCAAAAATGCATTGCACAATTTCTTTTCACTATTGATTGCAACTGCCCCCTCCCCGCAAGTTTCAATTTCTGAAAGAAATAAAACCATACGTTTGTTTTCGAAATTTAAATTTTAACACGTGCCACCAGGCACTTTTAAAATCCCATTTGATTAACACGGGATTTTATCGAAACATGCCAAACAGTTTAGACATTAAAGAGGAGTGTCCATACAATAAAATCATACTAATAACTTTTATTTTTAACACACCTTCGCCTCCCCCTTGCCGGGTCCCAAACATAAGCTAAAAATTATAAAACTACATTTTTACGTATTAATGTTAATTCTTAACAATTTTTGCAGTCTTTTTTATGCAAATAATTACTAAATTCTAATATTTCGTATGCACTTTAAATTACCGTTAATTGTTTAAATGAATGTAACTTATTTAAACAATTATTTATTCCCAAAAAATGTAAAAAAATAATTGTACTTTTTCACTGAAATGTAATAATTGACCATTGTATGGAACAGCAAATATTTCTAAAAATATTATGTAATTATCTAAACAATAAATAATTACAACTCTCCATTTTTTAAATATTATTATTTGCTTAAGCAGTTTTTTTATAACTTTAAAAAAATGTAATATAATGGAATACATACAATTATTTTCCTGAATGTATAGTGAATGCAAAAAATATAATTACCATTTTTTTACAAATATTTTAAAAATCGTACTTCTTGAATGAAAAATAGTATTGAGTAATTTCGAGGAGTAGTGATTTTTTAAAAAACTTCATATTATTGTTTAAACAATTTATATTCGTTCAGGCCTATTTATATTAAAAAATTTAGATCAATATTATAAAATATAACCAACAGAATTATTTTCGTTCATATATATTAATATATATTTTGTGTCTGTTCCAGTATATCAGCTTGATATTCATTAAAGACTTTTGAATGCTATGATGAAATATAATCTATATGCATTTTATATGCAGTCTTATTACACCGCTGATAAAAAACATTATTTTTTGGCCAAAGTCATTGTTTTCTTTCTGGTATCCGGAAAGAGTTTTCTGGAATTTTTTACTTTTTTACCTTTTAAGGTAGTTGACATGCCAAAAGTCAGATATATGAAAAAAATAGTTATTCTATGATTTTAGGAATCAAAATATTATAACTGATGTTATTTAAAAAAAAAAAATATTACTTATTATGAAAACTGTTAAAATTCACACAAAAAAAAACAATAATTTTGACAATGGTTTTTTGCAATTAAATTTTTTCTGACCCTCGCTTCTTATCAATTTTTGAAAAATAATCGCATTTTAATAAATGATAGCTAATTTTCTGGAAAAATTCTCTTAACTCTACTGTTTCCAATTTTAAAAATAACAAAATAATCTTAGAATGTAATTGTAGAGAATTTTTTCCCGGAAAAAAATTAGCCGTCATTTACAAAAATGCAATTTTCTTTGAAAAATTGGTAAGAAGCGATGGTCAGAAAAAATTCAGTTACGAAAAACATGGTTAAAATTCATGTTTTTTGTTATTGTGAATTTTATAATTTTTCATGTAAAATAACGTTTTCCATTTGAAATGATGTCAGTTATAATATTTTGATTCTTGAAATAATAGAAAAACTATTTTTTTTTTCATATCTGACTTTTGGATTTTGAATTTCGAAAAAAATTATGGATTTATTTCCTCTGAAAATGGAAACTTTGGGGGCGGGTGACTTGCCCAGTAGCTTGAAAAGCTTTTTTTTGACTACCATTATGTAAATGTTTTTAACATTGACTTAAAAATTTACTGGAATTTTCTAGTTTGAATTGTGTTTTTGTTTTAAAATCTTGTAATCGTTCTTAACAGTTGTTTGATCAAATCAATTGTTCAACTTAGGTATAATTTATATTATTTTATGAAATTATTATTTTTATTTTTTTATATTACTAACAAATTGTAACTATATTGAGGAGACCTTTGAAAAGAACACGTTGTAGCCGAAGCATAATCAAAATTCAAAAAATAGTTACGCGATGGTTCTGTTTGTTTTTCTTTTTGTGTAACGGCAAGATGAAACAAATCAAAAATCTTTTTATCTGGAGTATTAATTTAGTTATAACTATTTGAAAAGTATACTTCACACTATTATTGATACCCTGAAAAAAAGTCTTTCTAGTTTACCGAAATTACTTAAATATTTTCGAGGGACATCAAAGTAAAAGCTTTTAAACATATGCTCATAATTATTTTCCTAGAACAATATATGAAGTTTTTTCACAAGGGAATAATATTTGCTCTCTCCTCGTAAAGGTTCTAAAAAAAAAATTCCACCTATTCTTAAATTTAAAAGCAAACTGCATTTGCGCCATGAGGCATCCTTTTTTCTCAAGCGAACATTTCCCTGAGTGAGTATTATTCACCATCCTTATTTTGCATCTAGCCCAATTATCTGCACCTACTCTCAATTTCCATGACAGTCTCCTCTTGGATCGAAGAATTCGAGTGGATCGGAGAAACCGCTCCCACATCAATCATCTTTCGCAGTTTCGTGGTAGAAAGGTTCGCGGATCAGAGCAAATTGTTGCATTGGGGGTCACTCTCGGTTATGCAACGAGTCAACACGGGGTCTAGCCTAGTGTGAGTGAGTGGGAAGGATCTGGTGGGAAATTGGTGGGAGAGAGATAGAAAAAAAAGGGAGAGACAAAAGAGAGGAGTACAGTGGGTAACTGGTTTGTTGACTTAACAGATCAATTTGATGCAAATCACTCGTTTGCGATATACTGCCTAATGCCCTAATGCCACGACTGTCATGTCTACGCTGTGCATTTGGAAATTAGCGAATAGGGCAATTATCGAAAGGGAGATCCGATGTTGCGAACTTCGGGACCAGGTGACTGTGGGAAATCTTCTATCAATGCGTTTTATCGTCCTCTGTCGCTTTACATCTTACATCACTCCTGCATCCACTCAAATTTTCACTTACCATTTCTATTCACCAAATATCTTAAAATTCCGGTTTTTCAATGGTTCAGATTCGTGATTGACACTATTGGAATAGAAAAGTTACTGTTATGAACTTTAAAGTGACTTTTAATTTATTATATTACATGTATTTAGAGGCATCTTTAAACCATAATTCATGATTTGCTTGCAATACTTTTCAATATTTATTTAGGAGAAACCAGTACAAAATAAATAATGGAAAAAACTGCCGGGGTTTTAGATAAATTTCTGCAGTATTTTTTATGAGTAGCAATAATAAAAACGAGTTTTATAATCAGCATCTTCACAACTTACTTGCTATTTCTTAAGTTGTCATTATAGTAACTACCCCCGAAAAAACGCTATTTTGGTAAATTCTATATGATACTATTAATAAAGATATTGATATAGGATTTGTTATGCCTAATAATTACACTATTGAAATACATTTTAAAAAATTTTGTTCATTTTATACACTTTTTAGACACAAAAATGTCAGTCAATCGCAATGCCTCGAAAAGTAGGTAGGTCCCGGCTTGTTGAAAAAATCTCAGAACTGGGCTTTGGAAACAGAAAAATAAAATAGTTTTAGATTAGGTATGACAATGTCTATGTCTTCTATAAATTTTATTTAAAATTTTTTATTTTTATTATCTTTTCTTTACGAAAAACGGTGAAAAAACACATTTTTTTGTTATTTGGTAGCCGTCTTTTTATTTTTTCACGTATATAAAAAAATGTATAGGTTACAGCCATTGTCAAATTTAATCTAAAACTTTTCTATTTTTCTGTTTCTGATGGCCCATATCCAAGATTTTTTCAACAAGCCGGGTCGTTTTGTTTGAATGACTTTTTTGTGTATAAAAAGGTCATAAAATAAATAAATAAATTTTTTTAATGTTTTTCAAGATTTTATTCATCAAGCCTAACAAATTTTTTATCAATATATTTTTCAATAATCTCATACAAAATTCACAAGAATAGCGTTTTTTCGAGAATAGCTACTAGAAGGACCCCTTAATTAAAAAAATGGAAAAATGTATTTTTGATATGGCGTGAATAATTTTTTTCATTTAGAAATGATCACTTTTTAAAGAACTAAATTACTTTTACTATTCATTCACTGGTCCTTTCGATTCGTCCAACTTTTGTGTTTAAACTATCTAATTATTCATATTCTTATTTTCCATCGAAAATATATTTTATATTGTTTTATGAGAAGTTTCATTCGGTAAGGGGTGAATAAATAGTTGACAGACTAGACTTGGATATGAAAGTAGTTTTTTTGCTTTATAAATAATTTCTTTTTAATAACTAAAATTTAAGAACTGACTACATATTATGCAAGTATGATTTTATTTTATGTTTTAATTTTGAGATATTCAAGCAAATTTAAATAAGGAAAACATGAGGTTTTTAACAGAATTGATTTTAAATTCGCATTAGATGTTAAAAATAGGACAATTTGTAAACATGCATAATACTTTTGAATAAATATATTAAACCAGATCTCTGTTCATTTTTACGAATTTTCAAATGTAATTTTAAATTTCAGTATTTGATAATTTTTATTTTTAATTATTTTAAAATTCAAGCAGGAAGAAACAAATGATTACACGTACAATTTAAAGTTTTTGAAACGTTGTTTCTAAAACACGTTGTACATTTTACAATTTTAATTATATATTTAAACAATAAATAATTTATGATGATAATTCGATGAGTTTTCTCGTTTTTTAATCAGAGCGTTTATTAATTTTCATCACTGATAAAATTCTCTTATGTTTTATGTAAAAATAAGAACAATAAAAAATATACCAAAAAATTAAAAGCGCATAAATCTATAGAATTCTACATATTAATAAATTTGATTAACATGGGAATCATCAAGTTCAGAATTTTTGATCAACAAATAATAAATTGGAAAGGTCATTCTTCTCACTAAAAATAGTCAATGATAAAGTTTCGAAAACTTTGGAATTAATATCTTATCACAAACTGTATTTTTTATAATTTCTTCTCCAATTTGACGTCCTTTATTGGACAAAAAACAGTATTTTTTAAGAACGTTTTACGACCAGAATAATTTATTTGTTTTCAATTTTATAAACACTTAAATTGTAAAAAGCATAATAACTCTAAATTTGAGAGGAACATCAATGAAATATTTTCTGAATGATAATTATTCAAATGTAAATTATGGGTGAAAATTAAAAAAATAAACACAATTCGCTTAAAAACCTTTTTCTTAAAGACGTATCATATGCTCAAATAACATATTTTTGCCTTTAGCCCTAAACATAATTATGACAAAAATATTAATTTGGAAAATTTATAAGGGTAATTGGATCTTAAATTAATTATTTAAATATTAAATAATTCAATTTCTATATCAAAGCTTATGCAATCTATCGAATAGAAAGTATAATTTATATAAATATTCGTTGATTTTTAAAATATATATTAGGACCTTTAAATTTATTTTAGCAATATAATAAACTAAATACGAATAAATACAAGAATGTGAAATTAAAGAATTATTAAAATATTGTGATAAAAACTCTTTGTCTGACTGAATTCACTCACATCGATGAAAAAAATTACGTGACCAGGAGACAAAATAGTAGAAGAGGGAGAGTGAAGTAGTGAAAGTGAGGGGAGAGGTTGAGATGGTACAAGAGCGTAGGGAGTGGAAGTACAGGAAGCGATGGGAGGAAAATATGGTGAGTAAGGGGAGGAGAAGTAGGATAAGTGGGAAAGTATTACGGGAAGAAGATGTGGAGGGAGTAGAAGACAACTGGGGGAAGTGAGGAAGTAGGAGTATGTAATTGAGATACTAGAAAGAGGATAGCAGGGATGGTAGGGATGGTAGGGGTTGGGAGTAGAAGGGTAAGTGTTTGGGATTAGGAAGATTAGGGAACGGGAAAAAGGAGAAGGTAGGAGAGGGAAAATAAGGAGAATGGAGGGGTAGAAAATAAGGGGAGAGTAAATATGAGAAAAGGGGAAGGAGGACATGTAGGAATGGGGCGGTAAGATAGTCTCGGATAGGATAGGACAAAACAGGACAGGATAGAAAGAGAGAGAGGGGAGGGTGTGAGAAAACGATTTGTGGAGGGGGGAGATTTAAGCAACCTAATTAACTTATTATGATGCAGGCTGAAAACATTTGAAAACGGTTGCAGATAAATTGATACAATTTAAGGAGCACACCTATTAACATAATTCAAACTTGATGCAAGAATATGAGAGATTTCTCGGTTCCAGACGAATCGATTGACCTATAATATTGATATATTTTATTAAAGAGTAAGGAAACTATAATAGTGCATATTATTTAAAAAAAAGTTTTTTATATTTAAACCGTTTTCATTACATGAATTTAAAATTGATGCAAAAACGAAAAAGATTCCTTGTAATAAGATAACTAATTGGCCTATAATATTAATACACTGTATTGCTTATTTATAGCATCTGTAACACCTGTTTTCAACAGACAAACTTTTTACATTTACATGATTCGAAGTTGATGTATGAATAAAAAAGATTTTATGATCATAAATTTCCAAATAAAACAATTCTGGTCATTTTTGTAAAAAAATAATAAAGCTGGGAAAGGGATAGGGTGTAAAAATGTCCCCCCTTCTCTTTTCCAGTTAGAAAAATAACAATTTCAAATATAAAATTTGATTCGTCTGATTTGTCATTGTGTTTTTAAACTTTCTTGACTTATTTTGTAATTTTTTTATTTTCTGTAAATCCCTATTTTTTTAATGATCAATACGATTACTTTAGTTTGTCAATTTTTTATAAAATCACTCACTCTTCCTCTATAAGGAAGTAAATAGGGGTAGGTAAAAGTCTTCGCACTTTTTTTTTTGATGTGTGATTCAGTTCTCCTTATTTTAATTATACCAAAGCTAAAAAATATTATCTTTAAAGGGTTAATTGATCTTCAAATTCTCTATAAAATGAGCCAAGTGTGAAACAAGTTTTTCTAATTTTTAAGTAGATATTGCGAAAATAGTGTGAATTTCAATGTTTTCTTGAATGTTCAATAACTTCCGAAATCATCTAAATTTTTCAATATTCTTGGACTCATTTTGAAGTTATTTTTTCACAGTATCCCGAAAGATTATGAGCATAAAATCGTAAGCAATTTCTTATCGAATTGAAATATTTTTAAGTTGTAACCAAGTTGTCATCCAAAAAGATGATATATTTCAAATATAATAATAAAATAATATAATAATAAAATAATACAATAATAAAATAATATAATAATAATAAAAATAATAAAAGAGTCTCGGTGACTTAATTGGTTAGACGCTCGGATTTCACCTCAGAGGTCCGAATTCACAGATAGTTATTTCTTATTTTTTGTGTTCAATGTAATATTAATTCAACAAATTTCGAAAACTTGGTAACAATTCTGAATTAAATTAAATTTCTAGTTCTTGTTCTGTAACTATGTCTTTAATCAGTTCTTCTTTTTGAGTATTGTAATAAATAAACAAGGCTATTATAGTGTCAAGAAAATAATATTCCTATGATCTTGTGATGTAAAAATTCTTAAAAATTTTAAGATTAGAATTAAACTTCTAAGAATTTTGTAAATAAGGTTGAATTTTGGACCTTCAGTAGGCATACAACTTTTGAATTAATCTGAATCTAGTTTAATTTAAAAAATATATTATATTTCTTTTTTTTTATTTGGTAATTATTTAAATAATTTTAATTTGTTTAAGCAATGTTTTTCTTTTGATTCTTAAAAAGTTATTAATTCCCGGAACTAATTACACACTTAACGAGTGTTGAAAGTAATATATTTTGTACGATACTTAGCCATTATTTATACGATTTTCATTTGTTAAAGCATTTTTTCCCCTATAAATCTTCAAAAGATAATACTGTGTGAAATCGATAACGCTTTTATTGAATGCGAAAAGTGATATTTTGTGCGAAAAACAGTTTTCAATTACTTGAACAATTAATCATTATTCACTGGCGCCTTTCAATAAGAGAGGTGAAGAAGATTCTAGTTTATTTGTATTTCATGCATTACTTAGCTTATTGTTCAGTGCTATCTTATTTTTCAAATTAGAACCAATAAAAAATAATCATTGTTTAAAAACAATTTTTTCAGTTACGTTATTGATAGTTAGTTTTTTTATATCGATTTCATTGATGAAGCAACACACTTTTCAATAAGCAAAATATATAGTGCAAATCGTATTCGAAAAAAATATCACTCTTGATGTTCTTTATCGTCAACAATAGTTTCAGAAAATAATAAGATTTTGCAATTTAAAGGACAAAAAAATTGTTGAAACAAATTAAAATTGTTTAATAAATAGGTAAATATCTTAAAAAACGAAAAATTACTTTTAACATTCGTTAATTGTGTCATTAATCCCAGCAAAATAATAACCGTTTATGATTCCCAGGACAAAAATTGTTTCAATAATTACCAAAGTTAAAGAAACATTATTATCCTTGAAATTCATCCACTGTATCATTTATCTCAAAAATAATGACTTTTCACTATTTAAACGTAACAACAATTCTTCAAACAATACAATACCTATTAAAAAAGTTTGTACAGAAAAGTACAACAAACTAAAATTATTTTCAAATGAATCTATAAATGAATACAATAAATTACAAACGTCATTACATGAAAGTAGAGCATTTTTCTATTATTCTGACGATTTTTTTGTATTTTATTGTATATTGTTGTATTTGAGTTTTAATATCTTACAAGAAATTGCGAAAAAAGTATGACTACAAAAATTTACCAAAATTAAAAAATATATGGAATATTGCAATGACATGATTCTAAATTAAGATATCTTTAAAGGAAAGGATATATTCTGGTTAGAAATCATTTTGTGTAAGAAAAATATCAGAGTATTAAACAATAATTAATGCAGTGCAGGAAATATATTCTATAGAAAATATTTTTTGTTTTTCATAGCTATTTTTGACAAATTGACTTACAGTTTGCAAGATGCTGGCATGAAATAAATTTCTGTTGACGAAATTGTTCCTCGATAGAAGGGTAAAAGTATGAAGTACGTTACTTCGTAACTTTTCGAATTTTATGCAAAGACTTGAGATCAGTTTATTGCCTGTTATTTGGAAAGTCCCTACGATCTCCAGATCGACTCACGAAGAAACAAGATCGTGTCATGACGGATAATGGCGGTGTGGATTCGAGTTTAACCGGCTTCCGCTTAAATGGCAAAAGAGTTTAAAGGTCAGTCGGTTAGGAACGAGTACACGTTACTATCTGCCGATGATTTTCATTCTTTCGATGACAGCATCATCCTCAATTTTTTAACAGTTTATTTTTATATGCTCAAATCCTTTATGTATTAAACTTATTTCCAGCAATCAACTATCTAATTCCGCAAAGTGGTATTCCTAAAGACTTCAAGGAAAAAATTAAAACTATCTTTGGACCTGTCCAAATGACAATGTCCCATCTCGGAGAAACTAAATTAAAAGGTGCTGATTCGTGGAGTCCAAATGAAAAGGATATACAGAGTTGAGGGTGTTGATGTTCCCAATCAAATTAATATGGGATTTTGAAGCTTCGAGAGTTCGCTGCCCAAGTTAGAACATTTTCATTTTTGTATTTTGAGATTGGAAAATAATCCATTTTTTTCAAGAATAATTTTATGCATAAAAACATGAAAAAAATTATTCAATCATTAAAAATAGATTTCCAAACTATCTCACTTTTCGGTTCATTAGAGACATAAATATCAATAGAAAAGAAAAAAGAGGGAAAAAAAGGGAAAGAGTCAACCAAAAACCAACCTCTCACTTTTTCTTTTTCTCCGTCATTTTTATACTACTTGGGGACCAACATGTTTCGAGGTAAATTTAGACCTCCTCATCAGGGAGTAAAAAAAGTTGGTTCATTTTTTCATTAAAAAATTGACAGTAAATTATTTATATCCAATTAATGACTCTATCCCATACTTTGATATATCTTAAAAGATCTCTTTTCAAATTCATGGCTTTATCCCATTCTCTCTTTATGAATAACATCTCCATGAATTCCCTCTTTTTTGGTTTCTTTTATGATAAAGGATCTTTATATCGTTCCAATTTAAGTCATGATCATATGTAATTTTATGTTTTGAGAGAACAGAGTGATATGTAGGATTTCTATTAAAGTTCTTTTCATGCTCATCTTTCTTAAGGCTAAGTGTCCTTCGTGTTTGTCCTATATACACAACATTATAGTTTTTGCAATTATTCTTATATATTACTTTCCTCTTATCTAGCGCGTCATATTTATCTTTTCTTAACTTTACTATCGTATTACTCTTAAAAGGAATTCTATATATATGGTATGTAAACCTAATCTACCTAACATTGATTTCAAGATTTTCGAGATTTTACCAAAAATGGAATAGCAATAGTGTTGAAAGTATTACATTCTTTATTATTTCTCGCAATCCTCATGCACATTTTCCTCTCCCATTTTGATATTTCTAACCATTTCTCTAAACTTTTGTTTCCTTGCCTTGTTCAATCCCCTTTACCTACACTCTTTATCTTTGCTCCCTTTTTACGTATATTACCATTATTTTTTCTCCCTCTAATGTCACTATTA
>JAAAKG020139032.1:0-12474 GCA_010014905.2 Druon quercuslanigerum
AACCTAAAAACTTGAAAGTAAAACTTCATACAAGGTTCCTTTCGTCTTCCGTACCTTACTGCCAATGGCGTACATCATCCTAAAAAGAAAAGCTCACTTTAGGTTGGTGTAAAACTCCTGGAGCCGTGGGTCTCACTTCCTCTTCCTCTCTTTCCTTCTTCGTGATGCCGCAGAGAAATATTGATTATGTTTGGAAAGCAGAATTCTAAATCAGAATCGGTTTTGCGATCGTCTATCGTTGACTAAAACAGAATTAGAATAACGTTGGAAATGAATCTCTGGATTTCCAGGATCGTTTTGTGTTACTGATCAGTAAATGAACCACTCAACACTGATCTTTTTTGGTTGAACCGTCGTTCGACGCGGTATGTGGCGACACTCGTTTGTTAAATATTTTTCGGCAGCATGTTTCGTGGTTTGTTACTGCAACCTTCCCTCGCAAGTATGACGTCAACGCTGGAGACTGATAAGGACTACAAAAAATATCGGGTTTCTCTTCTCAGGTCTCATTTTCAGAGACGAGGCCTCGCTACTGAGGTTGTCTTCAGATTCAGAAATGTATGAGGTGACCCATAAATATTCGTTTTTCGGGAAAGTGCGGTTTAAACCTAAAAAATCTGGATCGTAGTCCTTTTCCTTCAGGAAGAACCGACGTGATTCTCAAAGTATGTGGCTGAAGTTCAAAATCTCCAGAAGCTTTAGATGAATTTCTGAGGAAGAGGAACGAAGTTGTTGGCCTGTACTACTCTGGGTTGGACAAGATGCCTTTTTTCGGAAGAAGTATAGTGCGCCCTAATACCAGCTACTGCGGAATGGGCGTTTCTGACTTTAAATATGAGGTGAATGTGCGGGCCAGATGTTGATGTGTAGAAGTAAACTTGTTCTAGTAGAAGTTCTTGATAGCATCTAGTCCTGCAGCGGATTATGTTAACATTCTCTTCTTTCAAATCCAGTGTTTTCGGGATCTTGTATTACTGTCTCCGAAGTCTCTACCTCGTTGGGCATGGTGAATTTGTGCAGAAACAAGGAGAGCGCTGAAGAGGCGCGATGCGTCAGAAATAAACTGTTGATTCTCCCTAACCCATCTTTTTCTCTCTCCCTCTCTCTCTCTCTCTCTCTCTCTCTCTCTCACACACACTATTGCTCTTATATATTCTTCTCCTAGCGTCAGATAATACCCGTATGTTGTTAACAATATATTGCTGGATTGCCAGAGGAAATTTAAAAACTCTTCTCAGGAGCTGGTTTACTTTCAGTTAATATGTCTCCATGTTAGAAGCCTTCATAACTTGTACGATATCATTCGTGTAATCTACTAGGAATGTGCCGCCTGGAATCTATATGCGCAGAATGCCTTCGCAAGCCACTGCTGTGACCCGCTTTTTTCGGTAGTCATCATTATATCATATTGCAGCATCTACTGTCTATCGTTCATTTATGATGCCGTAATTTCTATTTCATATGCCTCCTGCCGCTTTTACGGCGCATTGGGCGTGTACCAATTGCTGTTTTTTGCCATCTTTATGAAAAACATGTATTTGACCTATACCATCGTAAAGGAACCCTAAAGTCAGAGAATGTATATGAAAAAATACCTCTTGATTAACTTGTTCCACCACCTTCAGTCCTTCTGCCGTTATTTCATTTGCGCCAGATGCCTTCTTGTTTTTTTAAGGAGTTTACCACATGCACGATTCCCGCATCAACGAAGGATGGAAGGGCTTCTACCGTAGTATCTGATGAATAATTACACCTTAGTCTGTGTGTACGAGAAAAGATGTATTTGCGATCGAAAATAATTTTACTGCTTCGCACCTTCCATCAGGTATGGCGGCCCCTAGAATGCAAATTAAAATCCTTTTTTCAAAACTTTAAATTACCAGAAAATTATTGAAGATGAACTTCTTTTTCCAGAAAAGTATGAAAATCTTTCATGTGAAACTGCAGAAATAAGCTTCCTTTGAAAAAACATTGATTACCATCCTGGACTTTTTTTAATTTGGAAAGTCTAGTATTACCACAAAATGGTTTACGGCCGTATTTTTTCTGCCGAAGCTCAGTACGATTCCGCTTAAAAGTATTAAAAAACAATTTTATTATTTACTTTATTCTATTAATTTTTATTCTATCAATATGGCTGATTTAAATACAAACTGAAAAAGTTGCCTAAATTCAATATTATTACACAGTTTCTCATGATTAGCTTCTGGTAAATTTCAATTGTCTGAAGCGATGGGTAAATATTAACCAATTTGGCACAGAAGAATATTCTATTTTCGGCCATTCGAACCAATATCAATAGGACGAGCCGACAAATTCAAAAAAGACATTTTTATCATGGTAGTAAGGACGATTCTACTGTCCAGTCGCCCCTTGAAGCATCACATGTAATTTTCAGGTCAGGAATGCGTTCCCTTATCTGCTGTGACTTGTTCCAGCCTCCATTACAGTTTATTTTTCCTGAGTGACTAATCAAATGCGAAGCGGCATTAACTAACACAAGGTCGAGTGATGAACTTCTACTGGTCAAACACTTTAAAACAATGTTTTCATTGGTTCCCGTAGGCGCTGATCTTTACAGTTGAGCAAGAGTAAACATTGCTTAGTTAACGCAGTATGCTACAACTAAATGCAATCACGGCTAAAGTGGACGTTCGCATTCAAGTAAAACGTCCTACAAAAACAAAACCATCGCATCGCGCATCAACTGAGAGCACTTATCGTGGTGCAATGACCAACGAAACAAGTTTTCAAAAGATTCACGGCACACGCGATGACACACTTACCTTTACATTCAAAATTGAGTCACATAGAAAAATAGTATGCTGTTTTTGAATAATTTTATTTCAATGAATCAAAAGCTTACTTTTATGAAAAATCATCAATTCATTTTTGTAAAATTCTAAATTGTCATCACTTACATTATAAAATTGTTATTTAAAGAACCGAGGATAGTGACATGAAAATGTCGATACAAAGGGCGAGTTTCAACGTACTCGATTGGAAGAAAGGACAAAGATTTTACTAAAAAATTGAAAAAAAAGAATAACTAAATAATTTTTTTAAAAATAACTTAAAACATTAAATGTTTGTAAAACTGCCCTTTTGGCATTTTTACAATCATATAAATATTAGAATATTTTTAGAAATACTCCTAATCAAAAGCGATTAAAAAGCTGAAAATTCACAAATCGTGATTTATATTGTTTTCTAAACGTAATACCTCATGTGGGCTTTCTTCATGCGTATGATGTGCATTTTACGTAATGTAAAAACCATGTATGTAACATGTATGTATTTATAAGAGATCATAGATTGGCGCAGATAGGCCGCATATACATTTTATATATATATATATATATTCAATATGTATTCAATGGAAACAAATCCTCCAGTATGAGAAAATTTTGTTATTAAGTTTTTGAGTTACTCAAACTATACAGGTTAAAGGAACTACTTTCCAATATATGCGTGGGATTGGTCGAGTAGCGCCTGAAAATATGAGATCGATTATCTCGAACAAAGTTGTCATTACGCTGGATAACGTGGAGCACAGATGTGAGCAGATTCTTAAGAATGAAGAGAAAAATATGGTCCATTAACAAACCTTTCCATTAACATCCACTTTTTTAAATTTTTGTTTAGCATAAATAAAAAAAACCTGAAGGGAAAATATAACATTTCTCACAGGCACGCATAATTTTCTAAGTGTATCCACCTCAAAAATGAAAGTTGTCCGATCGGGCTAAAAATTGGCTGAATTGTAGTCCTGTTAGATAGTACCCCTCACACCGAAAATTAATTCATTTTGAAAATTATTTATCAAAGTCGAGGAGGTACAATTTTTGGGTTTTTAAAGCAAAGTCTTACTTATAAACATTTGTAACTTTTTTCCTATAGCCCTAAAACAATGTCGGCTTGAATTTTTTAATAGATTGTTTCACAAACTTTTTGAAAATCATAACGATTTTTAAAAAAAGTCAAAATTTGACACTGATTTTTGAAAATCAAAAATAAATTTGACTTTTTACAATTTTCAACACTTTTTTTCTTCAAAATAGATTTAAAAGAAAGCTGAGATTTTTTCCTATAAGACCCTTAATTTTCAGAGCGGTAAATTAATTCGTCTATGAGCATTAGAACGATACGTAAACAAGATATGATATTAGAATAAGTGTGTGTAAAAGTAGTGCTACTACTAAGAGTGACTAATTTGCGTTTATTATTTTCGTCTTTTTGAGTTGAAATTTTCCATTTTGAGCGTGAATGAAAACGTAGTACTGTGACATACCTGGTTACGGCTGGTTACGGCTTTTTCTAATTACGAATTACAATTACTCTTTGGCCACTGAAATAAAGCATGGGGCGTGAGTACGTGATCTTTCGGAGAACATTATAAGCTTCAGCGTACTGCTTGTCTCTTTATATTCGCTCCTATACCATCACATGCACCCTTAACATGAGATGTACTATGGAAGTGCCATTCAGCTTTGATCACAAAATCTTCTTCAGGGCTTGGATATTAGCAAAGCTAGTCTTATTTTTGAAATGTTTCCCTAAGCCATCAGTGAAATAGAAGATTTTCTTTGGCTCGAAATAAATTTTCAAGTAATCTACTATTATATTTTAATACTCGTGAACATCCACCGTGTCATGAGCTAAGTTATCAGATATGATTGCGATATCTACGTGTTTGAGCTTTCCATCTTTTTTATAATAAGTCACCACAGTGAATATTGTCGCTTGGTCGTTATTCCAGTGGAATGATTGCGCTGTATTCTGAATTATGAAGGCGTCATTCTCAGCGAAAGATGATTTCCCCTTTGAGATAAAGTGATAAGTTTTTTTAACTTCAACAGCCTTTTACAGAAATCATCTATGAATTCATCAGTATCCATTACCAGATACTTCAGAGTACACCTGTCGGCCTACATCCAAATTTGAAATCTAACTCCATCAATATCATATTTGTTAAAAGATTTTTTGATGTTACCTTTCAAGTTTGCAGTACCTAGACAGTTTTTACACTCTCCAAAATGACAGGAACTTAAAGAGTTCAGATATACAATAGCGTCCAGATAGACGCGATAATTTGTGAGCACCATGTCAGTATCCTGTTTTAAATGTTGAATATTTATTTATTCTAAAATCAACTTGACATTTTAATGATTTACGCAAACGCACGCATTATGAGTGCCACTACTTTCTGCTAGGACACAATGACGAGTTTTGAGTTTTGTGAATTTCGAAATACTGATCTTCAGGTCCACATGTTCTGAAGGAAATTGAGCATATACCACGTTGATATTACACAGTAGTAACCTTCTCTGAACATGTAAACGAGTTCCATCATCATTCTTGATCGACAAAAAGTCTTTCATCCCTGGCATCATTCGACTTATGTCATCGCGTTCATTAAAGTTCTTCACTAGAGTCCCAGTTTCAGGAGCCAATGCTTTTCCCCTTTCTGGATTCGGAAGCGTAAGAATCCCATGCTCTGAAACTATTTTTTTGATATTTCTTGCTTTTCGCTCTGATGTATTGAACACCTGCATCAGTTTCCTAATTATTTTCCTAAATCTAAATATTTGTCACTGTATCTACATGAATTGTAAATTTGAGCTCCTTCTGTTAGTGTAGAGAATTTCAAACGTAAATCATGGGAGAGGATAAGAATAAGAAAATAACCGAAATTCAGGCCTTCTTAATTCATCCTGAAAATTCAGAGATCAGTTACTCTAGTAGCATATGCAGTCTGTTCAACAAGATAAGTTACTCGATTTTTTGAAAACTAATAGAGATTTTTGAAAGTTTTTTTTAAAATTAAAGTACATTCGAAGAACTAATGCGCTGTTGCCAATTTGTTTCATTATCGCTCAAATCGTCCAAGAGGGCAGACGTAAGTGAAAATAAGTTCTGGGTAAGCCAAACGGTTTGAAGCTGAAAAGAACGGTTTGCTAAAAATCTCGACCGTGACTGGTAACAAATGTTATTTTTTCAGATTAAGCGTCGTGCTGGACATGGGTTTCTATAAAGTTTGCCTGGACTACCGCCGGTACTCCATTTCCTTAGCGAATCATTAGATAAATTTGGTCTTCTAAGGTCTGCTACAAAGATGTTTGCAGCCGATATTGGAGATTAGATCTTGCACAAGGATAACGATCCTGAACATTAGTCCTTTGAAGGTGCTTTAATTTTTTTTAAACTTTAAAGAATCTCTAATAGTTTTCAAAAAAATCCAGGAATGTTTCTTGTTAAACAGACTGTAATATTACTTAACTCAAAAAAAGGCACTGATTCGTTACCCGAAGATCCTCGGCATGAGCGCACTAGGGGAGATCGCGCGCCACCCGCCCTATCATGGCATCTTGTTTACGTATCATTCTATTACTCAAAGAGAAACTAATTGGCCACCCTGAAAATTGGGGGTCTTATAGGAAAAAATCACTGCTTTCCTTAAAAACTATATTGAAGAAAAAAAAGTGTTAAAATTTGAAAAAAGTTCAATTTATTTATGATTTTCAAAATTTCGAATCAAATTTGTATAAAGCAGACTAACTCCCTACACAAGGTAAGCAACCTTATCTTACGTTAAGCAACCCCGTCACGCTAAGGACCATGCCTAGATGAAGAAACAGGGAGAATGGCCGATGCTGCTACGATCTCTTTTTAAATCGGGTTTAGTCTCTAAACCTTTCTGATAGGTCTTATTTTAATAGCAGTAGTTTAGAGTCTACAATCCATATTCCTATAATTTAAAATAGGAGTAGCGGTATAATGTACCATTGGAGATGCTGTGAATTCAGTTTTCACGCCACCTTTTTTCGGAATACAGTGAAAAAGTAGCGCTAGCGCGTTGCATTTGTATTATATGAACTCTATGATTATCGCAATAGCCTTGGTAACCCAGGTGGTGTACCCAGTTATTATAATGTTCACTCTAGCTAAGTTTTCGTATGTCCATACTGAATTTATCCACTGCGTTCTCTATGTAATTGGCCGATTGCTTTAACTTGTTTAAAAAAAGTATTAACCTTAATTTTAATAAAACATGCAATCCGCTTAGTAGACATTTATCTTTGCTTACACTTTTCGCAGAACACTGAATTTTAATTTTATCATCGCTGGATTTACACATCACATCGACATCAATGGGCTCATTGGGGATCAAAATTCATTCGCTTGTAAGTGGTTTGAAAGTAATTTTAATGAATTCAGAGGGGCAGTATTTACAATTGTCACAAATACTTTTCGCATTCGAGGAGGAAGAAGCAAAAGCGCACAAGTCACAAAATGAGAAAAATTGAGCTAGGGTTATCTTTTGGATATTTACTATAATTTATATCGCTTGGAATAGTCAAAATCTATCTGGACATCACGTCCGTGATGCTAAGCTCGATTTTGAATATTCCAAGCGATACAATTGATGGGTAAGATCCAAACCAATCCCCTAACTCAATTTCTTCCAGTTGGTGACTTGTGCGCTTTTGCTTTTCACCTCTCATTCGTTCTTAATATAGTATTTTCACAACTATGCTTTACTGTCGTCAAGTAAGTGGTTTTGCATTCGTCTGGACATTTGAATTTAACCATAGTGTTTACAATTATCTAAGTATATTATGTCGTTATGCACATACCTTGTGTATTCCTGTCCCATCAGTAGGTATTCGTAGTCTGGAATAGTTGGAAATAAGGCTTAAGTTGATTAACGTGTCTCCTAGTTTGTTTGTCGTTAACAAGTTAAGTGTAGTGGTTTTTTTCTTGTCTTTTTACAATTACTGCTGTTTCTTTCCACGAAGGAGAGAGCTTATTATCTTGATAGTCATTAATAAGTTTCACAAGATCTTCGGGTTCGTAGATACACGGTGGAAGGTCGAGTTGTTCTTCATACTAGACGATAGGTATTGCGCTTAGCATTGAGGTTGAATAGGCCTCTCTTCCAACGATTAAAAGAAAGGTTGAGTATCCTGTACCGCAATGCTTCCTAGTGTTGTATGCCATACAGATTTTTTTCAGGTTTTGATCCCATTTCGTATTATGATTCTCGATGTTTGTTTTATTACATTCTTAATCGTCAAGTGGGTTGTTTCGAGGGCTCCGTTGCTCCGTTGGTAATGAACCATATTTTTACTATGTTTAACTCTAAATCGGTTTTCAAAGTTCTGTACCATTTCGGATATGAAATTTTGTCCTTGGTCTGTTAGGATATTCTTAGATGCGACAAATAGGTTAATATAATGATCAAATAAATTTTGTATTATACTGTTTGATTCCGAGTTCTTAAGAGGCATTAAGATCAAATATTTTGTGAGCATATCTTGTATGCTAAGAGTGTATTTATTCCCTGATAGTGGTTATGATTCATAAATAATCCCTGACTATTTTGTCCTTAGGGGTGACAGGCGAGTCTGAGAAGATTGCTTCACACCGTCTTCACTTCTTGTTATCACTTGTTAGTTTATTCACTTGTATATATAGCCGACACCAAAGTTATACATATTTTTTAATTTATGGAAAATGAACTTATAAAATAAACTGCAAATTAACTACTGGATTTTTCGCGAAATAATTCGTGCATTTTTTCACGAAGTACGACGCGCGAAAGTTGAGCAAGTTATAAAAGGTACTTTTGATCAATTGCTTTCACCTTCTTTGCAAATATCCATCAAATTTTATGAACGCATCGTGGTCAAATGAGATTGTACTTCCTCGTAATGAAATAAGAATAAGAAAAATGTTTTTCGTTTTTAAGCGATTTTTATTAGTTTGTTCAATTATTTGTAGAGGGGCCAGGTTTGATCAATCAAATAGTACACAGGTCACCACAGAGGAAAAGAAGATCGCCCGATATGAGTCAATGTATGTCTGAAACAAAAAAAAGGGATGCGAAGTTAGAAAAATACAAAACGGGGTGTTGGAAGGCAGACATGAATTATGGGCAGGAGTAGATAGTGAATCACATGGTAGTCAAGAGGTCCGCTTGATTGTGAATAAAAGAGCAAGGCAGCTTCTCAGAGATCCAAGATTAGTATCTTCTAGATGTCTATGAGTTAGAATTAAAGTAGGAGTAGGAAGATTATTTATATACGCGTGCTACACCCCAATTGATGGCGATCAGGGCGAGTTAACATAAGTCTTCTAGGATACTTTATATGATACGATAAGTACTTGCGATGAAAAAAAATTATGTAGGAAGAACATTAATTAGCTTATGCTTAGAAAAGAGCTTCTTTATCACAATTACTTGCTTTAGGCATGAAATGATCCACATATGCAGCTGGTTTAGAGGAGGTAGCGACAGTATAATTGACAAATGCGAATAAAGAATGGAAATTTACGAAAGCTGGCAGTGCGAATTTATTTCCAGAATAAAATAAAGAAACGCATATATAAGGCAGCTTGAGAGGCGCCAATATAAAATACAAATATATGAGGCGCATCGGCTATGATCTAGAATGTTATTGTTAAAAGTGCGATTGAAGTGTGTAGTACTGCGATTGTAGGAAGCATGTTTGGTGATACATGTTGGAATTATGAAATTAAAGAAGCCGTGCAAAAAAAGATAAAAGTATATGTAAGAAAGTTAAAAATCACCGTCAAGAAAAGTAAAGACAAAATCAGAAGAGAAACAAATGCAAAACCACTTTGAAGGAAGCAAAAAACTGTTTTATAAATAGACGTTGATCGATGGGGACATAACTTTATACTAATTGCAGGTCTATAGGTTGCACTGTTCATCATTTATTATTTTGTGAACATGGCTTGTTATCTTGATCTCTGACCCAATTGTGAAGTGCGTTCTGTGATCAAATTTCTGAGGAAGGAGAGGAAATTTAAGGCTGAATCTTGACTGGGGAAAAACGTGGGTCCATCACAACACTCCAAAGACCAAGATGCAGAGCATAGTCTGGAAAAGTCCCGAAAAAAGAACGCCAAAAAGAGCAAAAATTGAGACGTCAGCTGAGAAGATTTTTGTAGCCACCTATTTCCGCCGATAAAAATCTTTTTGGGTAGCAAACGGTTCTCTAATAATGAGGAAGTCAAGAGCACCTTGGACGACAGGCTGCCCAATTTGGACCCGCAGTAGTATGCTATGGGTTGGAAGACACTCTTATCCCGCTTCATGAAGTGCCAGGAAAGACTCGATGACTATGCGATGCGATGACTATGACCCTCATATAAAAATAATATGGATTATTGATGAAATAAAATCTACGTACATGTATAAATATATAACTTACTTTCATAATAATAAGAACTAATCCTAAAATACTTTTAGAAGTACATATACGTACGTTTACGAGCGTAGCCTCTGACGAAACAGACGGTAATTAGGCATGTCAAGTTGTGGCTAAAACTTGGTATATAAGGGTCTTTGTGGTCGTGAATTTTGAATTTAATGTCAAAAATCACAAATTCAAAATAGTCTTATTCGTATAATACACGGTAGAAAGGCCTTTCTAGAGTCGCTAATTTTGAGTAGAATATCAATATGGTAAAACTGACTACTGCTGTCGCTGCTAAACACTTATGTTAGAGAAATATCCTCTTATGACCATAGGAGGTATCTTTTGGCGTAAATAAATTTTTCATTTGTCGCAAAAGGAATGCTTTTGCAGCCAAAATTATATTTATGCGACTAACTTCACCAAATCTTGCAGCTGAAAAAATCTGTTTGTCTAAAAAATATATGGACATGGTTGGAAGCAAAACAGTCCAGAGGACGATGGTTTTGTTTCAAGACAACAGCATGTTTTCTCCTGACAAACAGTTATTAATATTTATAATGACGAAACGGCAGATTCTGGTGTATATTCACTCAATATTTTTCATTCAACGAACTTTAAAAGTCCTTGAAAAAAGTTTCATGAAATTCAGGAAAAGTTTCTTTATTAGAGCCATCATATTAGATCCGGTATTGTCAGTTTTGCTATTTCGATATTATACTCAAAATCAGCAACCCTAGGCATCTCCTTCTACCAAGTTTCATACAGATTTGGAAAAATATGTTGCTAATATTAGTGCCATATTAGATCGGCTACTTTGAATTTGTAATTTTTGCTGCCGGATTCGAAATCAGCAACCCCAGAAACTGCCTTATACCAAGTCTCAGAAAAATATATACAAATTTTTCAATTGCGTCCGCCATATTAGATCAACCATATTGGATCTGCCATTTAGAATTGGTAACTTTTGACACTAAATTTGAAATCAAAGATATCAAAAGCTCCCTTATACCAAGTTTCTGAAAAATATATGATATTTTTTATGTTTTAAGCACTATTTCGGACCTATAGTTTAAATTTTGTAATTTTTGACGTAAAATTAAAAATCAAACTTCTCCGAAAATGTCTTTATATCAAATTCCAGATAAACTCGTTAAAATATTACCAATGCATCTGCCATATTAGATATGCTACTATGAATGTGTAGTTTTTTGACGTCAAGTTCGAAATGACCAAATACAAAAACTCCCTTATATGGAGTTTCAAGCAAATATGTACAAAAATGTTGCAATCGTGTCCACCATTATTGATCTGCCATTTTCAATTTGTAATTTTTGATGTCAAATTCGAAATCAAGGACCTCAAAAACTCCTTCATGCAAAATTTCAGAAAAATTCAAGCTAATTTCAAGTCTTGGCCACTTTTTGTGGTTCCTGGCAACTACATGATCGGATAGTCTGCTTTCTTGTTTAAGCGCGTATATTTGAGCTGAAGGACAAAAGTTTGAAAAAGTACTGTAGGTTTATCTTAAAGTATAGATGCAATGTAAAACATACAGAGCTTATTTTATTTTGTAAGAGGTGGAAGTTCGGGTAACGACGAATCGTAAGTGAATCGATGTGAATACTCTGTCATAAATTATTGCAGTGTGTAAATTAAAAATATAAAGATTTCAATTTATTCTTAACTTAACTTCGGTATTTTTAATAATAAACATCAATTAATAAATATATAAAAAGATCTGCGCAAATGTCTTTACCTCGCGCTTCGCGCGCGTTCTTTGTCCTTCATCCAATTTTGTGCAAGGAACTGATACTACCCAAATAAGGAGGAAGGGATGGGGGATCAGACTTGGTTTTAAGAGGGTAGGAAAAGGAAGAGTATGAAAGAGAACAAAATAATGGGAAAGGGATATGGAGAGAAGAGTGGGAGGGGGAAAGGGGAAAAAACTAGGTCGTGCGGATTTCCCTCTGTCTGGGATTCAAGCCGCCCATCCAAAAGATCGCCTTCGGACTGTCGGAGCGCCGTTGGTGTCACTATTGGAAGGGAAGTGAATTCCCAGACTCCTCCTTTCACCCAAAAATCAAGCCTCCGGCCGATAACCTTCGGAGTGCCGGAGCGCCGTTAGAGTTCGACAGAGGAACAGGATTTTAGGAAGAAGGAGGTCGGACAATACTCTTCAAAATTTGCCCTGAAAAGGGCAGGTGACAGTTTGATGACAAAGAAGAAAAGACCAGTTCAAGATTCT
>JAAAKG020139033.1:0-12474 GCA_010014905.2 Druon quercuslanigerum
TGTAATTATAGTGTTATTCTTCGATTATGAGAATTTTTCCTATACGCTATCTTAAATAATATTGTATGTACAATGGTCTTTATAAAATATCGTATTTTTTCTAGCTTCAATGAACTTTTGTATAAAGAAACAATAATTGAAAAGGGCACAGATCTTTGTCGAAACGCGTCGCAGCTTTAACAACAAGCTTTTACAACAACATTAAACGCTTTAACTGGTATTAGCCACGAATTGAATATTTTATTATAAGTTTAATTTTATAGAATATTCTACTAACCAATACGTTATATATATTTGTGTTTATAATTTAACTTCAACTATAATTTCCCATTAGCCCCTTCGTAGACAGACGAGAAAGAACATTTCATGCCAAAAATATTTTTAAGAATAAGAACTAAAAAGACAAGAGAAGACAAAACAGAAAAAAACATGCTTTTAAGATGCCCACCTATGTATCATGAAGGAAAAGTGGCATGACTTTTTTCCTATATATGTGTCACGGACATGTTCCATTAAATGTCGGGAATATGACGCAATAAGTATTTTTCATATTATTGTTAATAAAAAAGGGAGAATGATTTCATCGATGTACATATTGGAATTCGGACACAGTACAGTAATGAAGTTGGAAGTACTTTGATATTTAATTAAAGTGAATGGGAACAGAAATTTAAAAAGGAAGTGGCCATTTGGTAAAGAATTCCTGGTGCTCAAGAAAGTTTCTTACAATGCGACAGGTGTTTAATAAAACCGTTTTCTGATCTGCTGCCAATACCCTACTGACTTCTAAATGTTCAAGATTTTCAGTGCATCTTTCGTGCACATTGAAAATTTCGGTTAAGTGGACAAGCACTGCTGATGATGTAGACTCTTCCACCTCTTTTTTCTCGCATCACGATGTCAGGTTGATTGGCCCGTATCTAATGATTCTTTTAAATAGTAACATGCCAATATAAGATGTGATGTTCGCTTTCTAAAACGGGCATTGGAATGTATCTATAGAAAGGCGTCCATTCTTTTAAGAGTCCTAGGTTTAGGGCAGGTTGTTGATGTATAATGCCCGCTATATCATTCTGTCTGTGCATATATTCTCTCTGAGCCATTACGCGACAGCAGTCAATAATGTGCTCGGTGGATTCGTTGGTACCTCCACTCAATCGGCACGGGTCAAACACTTTTTGATGTAACACCTGTTTGCGATAATTCCTGGTGCTGAAAACCTTGTTCTGTATCGTAAAACTTCATATTGATCTACCGTTTTAGAGTACTCGCAGTTGATAGTTTTCTGCCTCCATTGTACTTCTAAGTCCTCCATCGTTTCTGTCCTGACATTCAAAGCCCCATCTGAGGACAAATTCGAGGGCGTGTAGTCAAGATCCGCTTTGCAGAAAGTGCTGCAAAGAGCAACATTTCATTTACTGTTAAAATAGTCTCGCAACTGTATAACTTGTGACTCACACATTTTTTGGCATCTAAAACGCCGCTGACCCATATATGTCGTGGTAGAACTACCCTTTCAGTCGCTGAATTTTTGTGGTGTATTCGGTGCTTCGTCATTTCTACGCAGACGATTCTGTTCAACTTTTCAAGGTCGGTGTTAGACCATTTCATGAACCCAAATGAGTACATGAGGACAGAGATGGCATATGTGTTGATTGCCCTGATTTTGTTTGCCGATTAGAGAAAACTCTTCAATCAATCAAATCAAAAATCAATCTGAGTCTTGTAGTGAAGGCAGCCGTTACGCTTGTCTTAAGTATCGTATGCTGAATACACTTAAATTCAAGAATACCCAGATGTTTGTATGGTTCACCTGCAGCCATTGCCTAATTCCCCTCTAATTAAATGCACTGTTCTGCATTTATCTAGCCCGAGCTGAATGTGAATATCATTGGAAAACTGCTTTGTGACATCGATCACTTGCTGCAATTTCTGGGCTGAACTAGCGTACTGCTTCAAGTAATCCATGTACAGAAGATGGGTCACTAGATGACCGTCCTCATTATCATGAATTCTGAACCCATGAGACATGCTGCTTAGTGTTTTGCTCAATGGGTTCAAGGCTAAACAGAATCATAGTGCACTACAGGAGTTTTCTTAAAATATACCCGTCGTAATGTGTATTGATCTAGTTATCCTTGGTTTCCACGATAAAAATACTTGATTCTTGTACCCCAGAGCCTCATCGCATGACTTAGAAAGTCAACAATGCGTGGGCAGATTTTGTAGAGTTTCAAGACTTCAGGCAAATAATCATTCGGCACGGAAGTTAACGCCTGCTTATAATCTATGTATGCCATGTGTATGTTCCTGTGATGCTTACGACCATCGTCTGTAGCGACTAGATCTTTACAGCTTCGCGAGTTTTTACAACAGCCTCTTTGTTCTGTAAGGATGTCATTCTCGTCCCAATGAGAATATAAATTATCTGCAATGATAGCTGTAAGACATTTATTAATTGTTGGAAGACAGGATATCGGTCGAAATTCGGATGGATTTTTAGCATCTGATTTTTTAGGCAACATATACGTAGTACCCTGGAGTATAAAGCCTGGCATTATATCTGGGTGTTCAATCATGTTCTGAAAAGACCTTGCCAATGCATGATGCACACTCGTCAGGTACATGTACCAAAAGTTGCTCGGTATTATGTGATGTGTAGATTAGTCCTGATGTCCTTCACCTTAGCGATAAGATAGCTTAATGCGACTTTCTGTATATTAGGATACCTTGCAGCAAATCTCGTTCTTAAATTGTATCCTTTATATAGAAAATGTAAACCCTTAGGGGACACGTTAGAAGCTTCTATTCCACTGCTTCTTTTTTTTAGAGAAAAAGTGAAGTAATGAAAAGGATTTTATCCTCAAAATCTTTAAGAGGTCGCTGCTTATAAGCTGAATGGCTTGAAATGCCATTCACGATATTCACGATCATAGTCAAATTCGAAAGACATGCGGAAGGGAGCGAGTGCAAGAGAGGTTCACTGATTTTGACTAGTTTTGTTAGTGGATTGAGAAGACATTGCAATGGACTTTCTGCTCTTTGTTCAGTTACTGTAATATTTTCAGGATAACATCTGAGTTTAGCTTCTCTTATTTTATGATAAGAAGGAAATACGCCGACACCTCTTGCCTTTGCTCCGGATCTTATATCGAAATATTAAAGGATGGTCAACTTATCCGTGACAATCATTGCCAATGCCTTGTCTTCAGTGTAAGGTGCAAAAGTCTGTATACATTTCCGAATTCCGTCGACATTCTCAGGGGAACGAAGGGCTACTTGCCTTACCAGATTTGCAGCTTTCCTATCTCTCGACAAATAAAGAATCGCAAATGCAGCTAATGCTAATTCAGAGCAACTTGGCTTTTTCAATTCTGATATTTTTCGTATTTTTGAACATGTGGAAGAATCATTCAAAGATTTAAGTGGACGACCTCTCTTAGTACTGGCACGTTCAGGTACGAAATCTTCAGTTTGATGATAAACCTCAGTACAAGGAAATTCAACCTTCTTCTTGAACTAAGATTGATTTTGAGTCATAACCTTATCCAAATGCCTTGGTAACTTATTTAATTTGTTTAAAGTTTTTTGCAGAAATTTGTAACAACTTGTAGAACCTTATCTTATCATTATTTAGAATGTTTTTCTATTTTCAGATTTCTAATCACATAATCTTGAAACTAATTTTTTTTACACCTCAAATCACGTTGAATAATTTTTCTTTCATGCAACAATAGAAATAAATCTTTTCCTATGGGAACGTACTCCATTTGATTAATTTAATACGTTCTTATTTCGAAATAACTTTAGAAACCTATTGTTTTATATAGAAATTTATTTGGTTAAAGAAGCCGCATGTATGCGCACGTAATTCTGTCGAGATTTCAAAGTATAAATACCAGACAACAAAATCCATAGAGTCCCAATGTCGATCCATGTCGAATCGTCAAAATAAATAAACTCAAAAACGATAATTTTTTTCATTTTTACGTTTTAGATAATAAGATCCGCGTTTACTTCATGACATTAATAGATAAGCCGTTTTTATGTGCCTAAAAAATAAGCTGATATATTTAAATTATTCTTCTATTAAAGCCTTAATCATTCAAAATATTCCAAAATACAAAAAAAGGCATCCTAAACTTTCGTGTAAGTAACACATTATTAGTTTCGACCTGCATTAGAAGGACTGAGTAAGCGACAATGAGACATTATAAAATTTTATGCTTATGTAAAATGATACGTCAGTAATTGAAGAAAAGAAATATTCTTTCAAAAATTAATCTGAAAATACTTTCAAACATTGATTTTTGTCCTCCTATCGACCCACTGTGCATTCCTTTCGTAGAAGACAGAGCGGTCTTTCTTAGAGCCCTATCTTATGTCGCTAACGTCCGAGGTTTCATGTCCTGTAAACATTTTGTTAGGACTTGGAATTCGTGGCCCATCCGTACTCATTCTGCTGTTCCTCGGTCAGCCAAATGTTGATTTCTTTAGTGACTAATCTACAGAAAAATATATAAAGGATAAGAAGGTTTTTATCGATCAAGATTTGACGAGAAAGGAAAGAGATGTGCAGAAAATTCTGAACGAAAGGGCTAGAAGGGAGAGGAGTGAAGGTGAATTTGTTTCGTGGGTAGTAGGGGGTGGGGGTATAGCAGGATGGAGGAGAGGCAAAAGTGCTGTACTGAAATGTAGCAGGGGTAAGGCAGAAAGATTAGGATTTTAGGAGGTATATTCAGGAATTTGATGTGGTGGGACTGTTAGAGAGTGAAGAGAAAAGGAAGGTTAGGGATGGCTTAGAGGAAGAAGTTCATGGAGAAGGAGAGAGGGAGGTAACGTGTAAGTTTGTGAATGTGTACAATGAGGACCTGATGAAAAGGATTAAAGAGAGAAAGAAGAGGGTATGGTGGTACTAAGGGGGATACTAATGCAAGAAGGGTGCCTTTACAGGGAAGAGAAGAACTTCGACATGAAATCGGTGGCGAATGGTATGGTAAAAGGGGACGAAAAGGGAGAATACACGAATTTGAGTAAGATGGGGGTATCGACCATAGACTATGTGATAATAAATATGCAAGTGTTGGGGGAGACAGAGAAATCCGCAGTGAAAGGAAGGGTGAAATGAGACCATCAGTCAATAAGTTTGTGAATAAAAAAAAGGGAAGGGTGGCAGTAGGCATGGTGTGGAAGAATGTTCGTTACGGGAGAGTGTGGCCTGGACGAGGAAATAATCGAAATGATCGAATAAGTGGAAATGAGGAAGGAGTTTAGGTAGATGTATAAGAAGAAAGAGCAGAAAAGGGAGAAAAATCTGGAACAGGAGTTAAGAAGTGTGAAGACTAAAGGGGACGTATGGAAGATAATTAGTAGGTTTAGAAAACGTAGGGTGGGGATTAGTAAGAACATGGGGAGTGAATGACGAGGAGATAGAGTAGCAGGTATGGGTATATAAGTAGCTCTTAGGGGTCGTACCCAAATGCCGTTGACACTTTGAAGGGAGGGGGGGTCGATCAAAATCTACGGAAAGTAACGCTAGGGTATATCGAAAGTTTACACGTGTCAACGCAAGGGGACCGGCGGGTCGAAGTATCTAAAAAATTGTCAACGGCATTTGGGTACCACCCCTTATATCTAGGCTATAAGAGCAAGCAGTCTTAGATTTAAGGTTTGGATGGATGTTAGTTTTTAAAAGGAAGTTCTAAGAAAATTCTGTACAAAAATGAAAGTGTAAGCAAGTCAATTTTTTAACGCCACTAGACCGACAAATACACGTTTATCTATCTATCCAAACGTAAGTCTTTTCACTGTTTTTAGTAGGAGGGATGTGAGGCTGATGGGATGGAAATAATTTGGTAAAGTGTAAACGAACCTGAATGCTTTCGGAATGAAGATTACTCATGTAATTGTCCATGCCGTTGGAAGATATCTTATTGTCTCATCAGCCCTAACAAGTCTCACAAGCCGCCCTGTGATGATCTTTATGGTCCTCTGATAGAATGCCGGATATATGCTAGCTGAATTCGGAGACTTGTAAGGACTAAAAGATTTTAGGGCCCATCTGACCCTGGAGGTGGTAACCATCTCGCGGGCTAGCCGTCTTACGAAGCCCGCAAAATGTGGCTTGGCCAGGTAATCCAGGGCCTCCTCGGCCGACGCAGAGTATGCCCCGTTGGACAATTTTAAGTTTCCGAGAATAGCATCCGGGTTTCGAGAGGGCAGCTTGTCCACTCTAACCACCTCTGCTCCTTTCTCTGTGTCCGTGCAAAATTTAAGCCAGCTTTCTTGATTTTCCTTACGTATTGCACCCCTGTATTCATCCTTCATTGTCGTAATTACTGTCCATAGTTGGTCTGTTTTGCTATTACTGGCACGTCTAAACCTTTCTCTGGTTCCCGTCGAAGCTCTTTGAGTTTCTCGTTCCATCAGTGTATCTCCCTAGCCTTTCGTACTCTTAAAGACCGACAATTACTTTCATAAGGAGATATGATGACCTACCTGAAAATCTCGGCTGCTACCTCCAGAGTTTCTACGCCTCTAATTCTTCTTTTTTAAAAGTATAAATTTTTAAAAGATTTTTAGACTTATCAAAGAAATTTTTATATATGTGCTAAGACTACCTTGAAATAATTTAGAATATCAGAATAATAAAAAAAATTGTTTATTACCTTATGAATAAATTAATGATCGAAAGTTATTTTTTGGATTAGGAATTTTTTGCTTATTGAATACCAGAGTTTTGATATAAGATGTGAGAGAAATTAAAGTTTTATTACTATTCATTAAAAACAGATGCTATTTGGTAATTTATCAAAACAATTTTTATTAAAAAATTCACAATGTGGCTATTTATCAACGAATAAGCTCAATTTCTTCAGGAAATCAACTAAGAATGTCTTTCCAGTGACTTTTTTATGAGGCTTTCTAAATTCGCATGAACTATTTTATTACGAAATTCTGATTTAAGCTCTGTTTGAATAAATACGCTCAATTTTTTTGAACGAATTTACCAGAAAGAATAATTCATTATTCATACAATTTTCATTTAAAAATGCCAAATTTCGCTATTTTTCAGCGAAACGGCTCAATTTTTTACAGAAATAACTAAGAATATCTTTCCGATTACTTCTTAGCTAAATCTTAAGAATTATTAATTATTTAAACAATTTTCATAAAAAAATTATGACTTTAGATTTTTTCCATGAATAGCCTTAATTGTTCACGGAAATAACTAAGAATGTTTATCCGGTGACTGTTTCTTTATTATGCAAATTTATAAGAATGATCAATTAGTATTCAAATAATTTTTATTTAAAAAACTCTAGAATTTTGATAGTTTGGCTATTTTCAATGAATAGGCTTAATTTGTTTATAGAATCAATTTAAAAATGTCTTTTCGATGACTGTTTTGTATAATTTTCAAAAAATCAAGAAATATTAATTATTTAAACAATTTTCATACAAATAATTCCAAGTTTGGCTATTTACAACGAACAGGCTTAATTTTTTACTCAATAATGATTAATTATTCAAGCAAATTTCATAAACAAATGAAGAGTTTTGATATTTTGCAATAAATGGGCTTGATTTTTTTATTGAATCAGTTAAGAATGTATTTCCGAAAAATCTTTTCTATTGTGCTTTACAAATTCAAAAAAAAATAATAATTATAAATACAATTTTCATAAGCATTATAATTCGCTCGTTTCTTAATGTTTAAAAGTCACCAATTAGAAAGCATATAATTTTCAAATTTTGTAGAATAATTAAATTTTCAAGGTTCTTAAATATTCAATTGGAAAAATAAAAGTGATTTTCTTGTCCAAAATAAAATTTTTAATTTTAAAATCTTCTATAAGACTTCTTAAAGTTTAATGTGAAAATATATTTTAGAATGCGCAATTCTAAACAGTTAATTCTTTGAGGTCTTGAAGCTAAATGTTTTCTTAAATTAATTTTTAGATTAATTCTTGGAGGTTTTGAATTTTAAATTTCACAATAGTGTAGTTTCAAATTCAAATAATGCTTAACATTTTTAGGACCATTCTAATATTAAATAATTAAAAGTTGCATATTAAAATGCTTGATAGTTTTAAGTGTAATAATTGTATATGTAAATACAAAAAAATTTCGCATTGAAAACCTTAAAATTGTACAATGTCAAAAAATGGAATCAAGTTACAGCAATCCTGTTTCGTATTGTTTATTTTAATTTTCAACTTAATATCTTCTCCTATTTTTAGTTGAAGATTTAAACAAATAAATAATTTCAAATTGAAAAATATTTTATTAGAAAGTTTCGAGAATGAATAATAATTCTAAAGGATGATTCAAAATTAAGAATGGAGTTTAAAATCCAAAAGGTAAAAATTGAACTATCTGAAATTGGTACATCAGTAAATTAATAATTTTGGTATGTTTAAACGGTTATAACTGTAAAGTTCAGAACCTACACATGAAGTTCGCATTTGCTTAAGTGTTAATGTTTCTGAGTAGAGTTTTTCATTTTTAATGTTCCCCATTTTAAATTACTATTTATTTTGAAATTTTTCTAATAATAATTTAATTAATTTCTTTATTTGGGAAAAATTGCTCTAATCAGGTATAATGCTAAATTATAATTTTTTATGCAATACAAAATTTTAAATTGTAGAATAATCAAAAGTTTTGACTTTGAAATATTCAATAATTTATTTTTCAATATTAAATTGTTGAAGATCAATTGCTTTAAATTTGAAATTCATTAAAACTTAAGTTTTCAATTTTTAATTTCCAAAATTGGAATCTTAAAATTTTCAATTTTAACGTTTCGTCATTGTCTTATTTTGGAGATTTTAATCTGAAATCAGTCAATTTCGTAATTTTTTAATTCAAAATAAAATTATTTAATTGTCAGCGCTTTGACTTAAAAATTATGCAATTCATCTGCTTGTTCTAATTAAATCGTCCAAAATCGTTTGATATATATTTTTTATTTCAGAAGTTTTAAATTATGCAATTATTAATTATTGTTTCAAAAATATTTAAAACATAATTTTAGACAATTGGTTTAATAATGGTTCCTTAAATTAGCATCTTTGTCATGTTAGGAAATAAAAATCCAGAGACGTAAACGCGCGATTTGCGCGTGTGCATTTACTGTTAGTGTGGGATGAAACGCATCTGTATTTTCCTACTATTACACACAAATATTTATTTATGTTGTTTATTATATGATTCAAAGTTAATCGGTTTCTTTCAAAAAGGTTTGCTGATGCTTATCGATTTTCGAAATTGATTGTATATGTGAAAAACTGTGGGTTTCGCAAAGATTTATTTTTTTTCTAAACCGGGAGAAATCACAAATATTTACCGGGAGAAAGTCGGGAGATGAAGATTTCAAAAATAGTGGCCCCCTGCGTATATATCAGCGAATAATTTTAGACTGTTTTTCCAAAGTCGGATACAAATGTTAAGATTTGCAAAATCATTTAATCTCTAACGTGAAAGGCCACCCAATTGAAACTGTGTGCAAAAAATAGTTATTAAAGTAAAAATTAATATCCTGGTATTTTATTGAACCTTATTTCACAAATAAACTCATTGCGTGTAACACAATAAGGCGTTTGCACCGCGCGCGTATGAGGTTCCACTGAAAGTTTAAAAATCCACTCTCCCACGTGGTTTCTTTTATAACAGATGCGATGTTGCTTTAAACATGCAGATTATGAATATACACCCTTAATTTTACCAATTCATTTTGCTTTGACCACCCGGCAGCTAATGATCGCAATAGTTAAATTTGCTTTACAATGACGAAAAAAAACTTCCATGAAGAGCAGCTTGGTTCCACTGACCATGGGATTATATGCGTCAAATCTCTTACCGACACGATAAGTTACCCCAAGAACTTCCTACATAAAGATGTGATTAGGGCGGTCCATTATGTGACCTCTTGTGTGCATTGGTTTACTGTTGCCGAGTTTTGTTTGTAGTAACTTAATCTAAACTGAATTTTTATTATAGACTTTAAATAATTTTTTATTTTCTATTTTACCGACGTATAGTTATAGCTAATTATTAGAGCCTCTTCTATTAAGGATTTACCAAAAAAGCTGCCCATCATGTCATACGCATTTAGGCTTTTAAAAGTACTACACAATTTTTATTGTTTCAGGTTTTAGGAAGAATAATTCGAGTTGATCACGTAACCAATTACAAATCACCCAAGAATGTGGAAAAATTTGAGGAACATACAAAAGAATTAAGGAAATAAGGGTGTGCGCTAAAGTTAAGAAGATAGAAAGAACGAAAAGAAAACTTGTAAGATAATTCTTGCATAAAATAGTTATAGCTACTGAATTCAAGTGGTCATATATGCGTGATAGCTAATTTTTCTGTGCTGTATTTAATATTACTGTTGCTCGATAAGACTTTTGTGAAAAGTGGATTAAATTCAGGATTGAAGATATTAAATACGAAAGAGCAGCAATAAGAAGCAAGCAGTGAAATCATTTTAATTTATCTGTACAAAATCGTCTGAACGAATGAGGAAGTTTTTTCAAATTCGTTAAAATGTCATTAACTTGTATAAAAAAAGTGTGCAATCTTTTAGAAAAATTTCGCCTAGTTTTTGGCTAAGGCGGAGCATCAAATAAGAAAATTGCAAATTTTCAAAAATACGTGTCAATTTTGTCAGGGCTAGCATAATTTAAATTTTCACTTTGTTCGTATTCCAAGTTCCGTCTCAGAGTTGCAAGAACATGCAGTTCGATCACGTACGTAATTTTTCTCAGTTTTCTTGCAACAGCTTTATTTATACTTACCAGCCTAACGTTATCTATTCGTACCTTGCCGATTAAACGGCACTAAAACGGAATTTAAACGGTACTTCCCAGTACCGTTTCAGTGCTGTTCCTTTAAAGCTACTCAGGTTCTCATTGTAAATGCTTACTGACGTTTCCTTTATACATGCGACTAGGCTAACAAGTATACCACCATGTTTTAACTTGGAAGAAATAATGTATCTTGTAAACGGAATGATATGCGCCAAAAGAGACAATGTTTTTGGAATTAACTGCAGAAGAGTATATTCGTATATAATTTGTAATATATATTCGGGATGGTTGCGGCTAACTGTAAATTACTCTGCCCGCCAGATGCAATTGGACGAGCATCGCAGCACTCTTGAGTGCCGTTTAGGTTCTGAAATCAGCACAAACGTCAGTCGAGTGCCTTTTCATTGCCGCCCAATCGGTAGGGATGACATAATTCTTAGAAATTTTAATGCCAAAAATCAAACGACTAAATTTGGATGCATGTGTGTCTGTCGTTACCACGATCAAGTATTTACATACTATAAAATACGTCATTTATTTATAGTTTATCCGTTTTCTTACAGACTGAAAAATAGACAATATAGTAAGAATTCATCGTAGGAATAATGTGTGGGAATGTGATAAAGGTGAAAAGGGGGCAAAGGTCACACCACTTTCTGACTAGGGTTTTATTAATTAGTAAGGAATCAAGAATTTCCTCCATACAATTGCATGCGACGTTTCGAAACCTCTAAAGGATTCCTCAACTGACTAATTAATATAAAAAGTATAATCTTATAATTTTCAATATGAGCTACATTAAAGACAATTTTTGAGTGCTCGTATAAAAGATTTTCAAAAATCATGTTTCGGAGTAACCTCTTGTAAGAGAATTTTCGGCATAGGTTCTATCTAGAATAGATTGTAATTATATGGTGAACACACATTGTTAATCCCCATCTTACTAAAATTATAGTAAAATTATAATAAGAATTGAAACAAGTTTTTTGCGAAGTCGGAGAAACAACTACGCCATCAGTTTAGTTACACGAAGTGTCGTTCCAATTCTTTCCGATTTCTATATGCACTTTGCTTCCGTTTCTTTCCGAAAGTTCCAGACGCCTTTCCGAACTGACCTACTGCGTTTAGTTCGTCCTAAATCTTTCTCATTTCTTTCCAAATAGGTTTTACAGTGTCCCAATAGCTTTTCCAGAATCTTTCCAAATGTTTACGAATAAACCTGAAATGTAAAATATAATATATTATTATCGGACTATTGTCCAATTATTCATTTTTCCTGAATTCTACGGTTTTAAATTACGAGTTGGACTCGTAGGTGGGTTCAACAGTTTGCCAGAAGGGCGCCAAGTAGTTTTAAACAAAAACTACCAAAATTTAAAGCGAAAGTAAGACATTATATCGCTGCTTGGACTGTTCTGAAGAAGTGGGTTAGGTAAGAAGTGATGCACGGAAGAGGGGTTCGGTTAAGTATAAATAAAATGCAATAGCATATTTTAACACAACTTAATATTTACTTTTTGAGTAATTCACGACATGTTACTATACATGGGGGGGGGGGGGGGGGCCCCAACTAAGTACGGTGGTTCGGCCTCTTTTGGGGCTCTTTCGTCTAAATTTTTTATATTTTACCGACGTTAAGGAAACAGTTTGCTAGTGC